>JAQQSU010018225.1:0-10525 GCA_028627135.1 Pseudochirops cupreus
TGGCTGTTTTGGGGTGGTGGGCAGGGGAAAGACGGGGAGAAAAGATGTAACTCAAAAAATTTAATAAAGAATCTCATATAAAACAGAGATTCTCAAAACATGGACCAGGAACTTCTTGGGGTCCACATTAACCTTTCAGAGGGTCTGCAAGGTCAAGACAATTTTCATAATAATACTAAGATGATGCATGTAATAATATGGTATGAATATATTACATATTCACATATATACATACACACATATGTATGTATACATATATACATACATATACATATACATATACATATACATGTATCACACAAACAAAAACCCTATAGGGCAGTCTTCAATAATTTTTAAAAGTATAAAGAGGTCCCCAAAACAAAAAATTTAGGAACCACTGCTCTAAAAGATCAACATCTCTTCAGTTCATTATGTTACCACCTAGAATTTATTCTGAAGAGTATCACTGAATATAACTGATGGTTTGTGTTTTATAGTTCCACAAATGTGAACAGTTTCACAATTCCCAAAATAAAAATGTGAGGTAACAAAAACAAAAACACTTTTATTTCACAATATATATAATGAAAAAGACTTGAAGGTGCCCATCATGAAATGTAGCAAACTCATAAAGACAGTCTTGATAAGCTATATGCATATAATTCTTCTCACTTTCTAGTGGTTCCTAGTTTGTACATCTAATAGCAAGCAAAATGGATTTTCTTACTCTTTTTCTGGATTGAGTTTTAGCTAATCAAGTGCCTTTGATTGTATCAAGTCTTTGATTAGAAACAGTATACATTGTATTGCCCTTAATAGGCCTAGGGAGTTTGAAGATCTTCCCTGGCCTTAATAGGCCAAATGTATTCACATGGGAGCCCATGGGTGGGAGGAACTTGCTGAAAGGGGGTGGAACAGAAAGGGTGGAGCAGGAAGGAGGGGAGCACAGAAAAGCAGGAGCAGAGCTGGGTGTGAGCAGAACTGACAGAAAGAATGGTTGTAAGGTCAGCTTTCTGTCTGTCTGTTGGTCTGTTTTGAGTTCTCAGACAGAAGTCCTGTCTGTTGTTCTGTTTTGAGTTGTCAGACAGAAAGTGAATTGAGATGATAGTGCTGATAATGTGTATAAATATTTTTATAGTCCTGTTAAGCTTTGTTTTCCTAGAAACAGAAATTGCAAAGAGCTTAATATGGAGTAGTCCCCATGAGTTGAGATATGGAACAGAAGAACAGAGCTGCCCATGGGTGAATCCAGGTAAGATTTGGGAGTGGTCAGTCCATGGAGGATGAACAGCCTGTGGAGGAGCTGTGGGGTTTGGAAGTCAGTGCTGAGTCAAGATGAAAGAGTTCTTTACTTGGATACGCTATATTGACTGAGGAGATTATAATTTACTGTGACCTAGGGGTGGGTGATGTTTGCATTTTCTGTTATTTCTTAAAGGTGACTATAATATAAACTGAATGATATGTTTTGTTTAAGACTATGTGACCACCTTAGTAATAAGTTGTTGTGTTATATTATGGTGAATATCTTTTAGTTTCTTGAATGTTATGCTTTAGTTTATTGCTAAATAAATAGAGAGTTCATTATACTATGCCATTAGAACCTTAAAGTTATTCGCAGCAGCATTCCTCAGGAGAGTTTCTCATGATTGGCTTTACAGTATAATATCCTAGAATTTCCCAGACTTAGTGCCACCATACTATAGTTTGGGATATTCTCAAAGGTAAACTGAACTTGTGGTCTTATCAGGGCAATAACCTGAAATTCCAGTGAATCTCTCTTTCTACTTAGACTTTTTCTCCAAGCATCATAGTATCCCTTCTGTGGTTTTCTTACCTAGAAGACAAAAACACTGGAGCTGCTAGACAGGGTTTGCACTATCCCAGTATCTTACTGTAATAGTGAGTATTGAACCATAGACTTTTATTCCCTCATATGGTGGGTTTAATCCCTTAGGGATCCTCCAGTTGCAAGAGGATCATTGAAAACATAGATGCTGCTCTACTTTTTCTGAGAGGCTTAATGATCAAGAAATTTATGTTCACTGGATAGAGAAACTGAACTTTTGAATTTGGGACTACATAAAGAGAAACCCCTGAGGGTGATGATGTTCTTTAAAAAAAAAAAAGCAACAAAATATCACTTCTCAGATATGAAGGCTAGATTATGGAATTAAGCTAACCAGGTAATCCCTTTCCTCTAACTAGGAGGCAGGAGCTAAAGAATGAAAGAATAACATTGCCCTAGTCTCATCTAAAGACCATGCACTTGCTTTTAACTCCTATGTGCTTTTTCTAGCATACTTTGTCACTGAACTAGGTACTTCTACCTTTTAAGCAAAAAACACATACTGCTGGGGCAGCTAGGTGGTGCAGTGAATAGAGCACTGGCCCTGGAGTCAAGAGGACCTGAGTTCAAATCCAGCCTCAGATGCTTAACACTTACTAGCTGTGTGACCTTGGGCAACTCACTTAACCTCAATCACCCTGCCTTCCCCCTTCCAAAAATCAAAAAGAAAAAAGGAAATCATGCACTCCCATACTTTCAGTCTCTGAGTTCTGCCTAAAAGGGGTGGGAAGAGAAGAAGGCAAAAGGTAACTAAGAACTGTCTCCTTGGGCTGGGTTGACTGGACAAGCACACCCACCTTCCTTCTGTCAAACATTTATTAAGCAACTTCTATGTGCTTGTACTAAGTGTTGGGGATACAAGGTAGAAGGGAAAATAAGTCCCTGAACTCAAAGAGCTCCTATTCTAATAGGCAAAACAAAATTCAAACAATTATGTATAAAATGTTACATACACAATAAAGGGAAGATATTCAACAGAGAGAGGGCACTAGCGTTAAGAAAGATCAAGAAAGGTTTCCTGTAGAGAGTAGAATTTTAACTAACGTAAAGGAAGTCAGCGAAGACAAGACAGATATCAGGAGGGAGCTAATTTGAGGAACTGGGTGGAGGGGAGACAGTGCAAATGCCAAAGTAGGGAGATGGAGTATCTTGTGAGGAGACCAATGTCACTGTTACAAATAGTATATGGAGGGGAGCAATAAATAAAATGATTTGAAAGATAGGAATTGGCAAGTTTGTAAAGGTCTTTAAAAGGCAAACTGATCAAATCCAGCCTCAGACACTTGACACCCTAGCTGTTTAACCTTGGGCAAGTCACTTAATCCTGATTACCTTGAAAAACAAAACAAAGAAAGAAATGCACACAAAAAATCCAAACAGATAGTATTATATTTGTTCCTGGAAGTAATAGGGTAGCACTGGAGTTTATATAATTGGAATGGGGATATCACAGGGTCAGATAGTACTTAGGAAGATCAATTTGATGACTGAATGTATTAGAATGAGCTAGAATGGATGCTTGAAGTAGGGAGACTAGCCAATAGGCTCTTGAATAGTATAGCCTATTGAACAGGCTATACTATTGAATACTATATACACGTAAAGTGATGACGGCATGAACCAGAGTGGTTCACGCATAGAAAAGAGATGTAACAAAGGTGAAATAAACAGGATTTGGTGCTTGATTGAATATGAAGCATCAGAAACAGAATTGAAGATACCTAAGTTACAAATGTAGGAGGAAAAGTTAAGGAGAAGGAAAGTTTTTTGGGAGGAAGATGATGAAGTTAGTATTGGACAATTGAGTTTAGAATGTCATTAGGACGTCCAGTATTTGAGGTCCAACAGGTGGTTGAAAATATCAACCTGGAGGTCAGAAGAAACGTTAGGACCAGACAAGTCGATCTTGGAAACATAGACTTGATAACTGATTCCATGGGAATGAACAAAATCAACAAGTGAAATAACCTTGAAGGAGAAAAGAAGAGTGTCAGGGCAGCTAGGTGGTGCAGTGAATAGAGCATCAGCCTTGGAGTCAGGAGGACCTGAGTTCAAATCTGGCCTCAGACAATTAACACTTAATAGCCCTGTGACCTTGGGCAAGTTACTTAACCCCAACTGCCCTACCTTCTCTGGAGAAGGAGAAGAAAAAAAAAGAGATGAGGGTCCAGAAAGAGCCTTAGGAGACATCTAGCAGTATGATGATAAATATTTATAATCAGACCTCTGAAAAAAATTCATGACATACTTTTAAATTTAATCTATATTACTAACTTTTTCTCATTACTTTCTTAAGTTTAGAGAGTCAAATAATAAATCAGGCTTTGATTTGTAGCATTTACTGATTTCTGAAGAATTATTGCTCATACTGAAAATTTAATAATTGGTTCTCTCTCACACCAGAATAACTATCTTTGGCACACCCTTGAGGCACCTGTGGTTATTGGGTATTATCTGGATGAAGATCCAGCAAAGGAGACTGTAAAGTATTGGTCATAAAGTCGGAAAGAGAAACAGGATAGAAAATTGTCACAAAAACATGGAGAGAAGAGACTGTCAAAAAGAGGGTGATCAATAGTGTCAAAGACTGCAGAGAGGTCAAAAAGGATGAAGACTGAGAACTAGTGTGAGGAGAAATGAAAGGATAATATTGGGTTATTAATGCCTCCTGATCCTATATAAAAAATCCTGAGTTATAATACCCTCCAACTGCTCTGATGGTTAGAAGAGGAAGAGTTAAAATGACACTCTCAAAATCTTTCAATACCAATTGGATAGTGCTGCAGCATTTATATGCATCACTGTTTATCAGGAGTACATAGGTTTTGTTGTTGTTGTTATTTTTTGGGGGGAGATCCTTTTTACTAACCTCTTGTTTTCAGTTACCTTCTCCAATAAGATACAAGGTTTTATTCCTTAAACCCTTCATTTCTTCCATTTATGATGCCTGAATTGTTTCTGCCTTCAACGCTATCTACAGCTGACCTCTGTGTTGAACATGGGGGCACTCACCACTAAGTTAATTATAATAGTTATGGGCATGGGCAATCTTCTCTGTTGTGAGGTCTCCAGGCACTATAATGCAAATGAGGATGTTCCTTAGATGGAACAACTGCCCATATTGAAACAATGCCCACTGGTGGTTGCTCACCACCAAATTAAAACACTCTGTTCAAATTAAGACAATTTGACTGGGACTCAATTATGTATTTATACTTCTCTATTGGGAACATTTGCATAGTCACTTTCCTTTCTATATGCCCTTTCTTCTCAGGTGACAATTTGGCTCTCCAAGTTTCCATTCTTTTATCTCATTTGATTAAAAGGTTTTAAAAATATTAGCTTGACTAAGTCTAAGTCGCGCCAAAACTCCTACTCATTCATATTGAAAATAATAGTAAACATTATTAGTTACTTATTTTTATTATTTGTACCAGCTTTCATTTATTTAAAAATAAAATACAAAATTTCCCAAAATTTGACAAATGAGAAAAAGTGTCAACAACAGATTGACTGTGTTTTGGATGTATTGGTATATAGGTACTTAGGAACACATAAAATTACACAAAAAATAAAATATGTATCTTGGTTGCCAAGCTTAGCCTGTTCATAGATGAGAGCATGTTTCTTTATGGATATTATAACCTCTGAAAAATAGTTCTAGTGAGGTGATTCTGGTGGATTTTCAAAGACTAAAAAGTTTGTAAGAATCTGGACAAGAGGAAATTATAATTCCAATTTCAGGAAAATGGCCCTAAAAGTTTTACTGATACTTCTAATATTTAAATGCAATTAGTAATATAAAAAAGGCTTTCTTAGAGATAATAGAAGTCATGAAAAGGTATTAAACAATTTTTATGTACCTGTTCTCCTTTGAATAAATCTGATCCTAAATTTAAAGGCACAAAAAAGGGAATTAGGAAACCTAGAGATAGCACTAAAATTGGCTATTAAAAGATTAGAACATTTTTCAGAATGATAGGCACCGAAGTCTGACAATATATCCAGGAAAACTAAAGGAAGGTGGAATGGAATAGAAATAGGAGGAATTTTGTTGAAAATTTTAAGTCCCTGAACAGTCATCAATAGAAATGCAATTTAAAGTGATATACAGCACATCTCCAGAGGACCTATGATGAAACATGGTACCCACTTCCGCAATCCCTGACAGAAAGGTGATGGACTCAAAGTGGGGAAATTACACATACAATTTTTGGACTTGGTCACTGCATGAAACAATTGTGCTATAGTATTGCTTATTTGTCTCAAGAGACATCATTCACCCCCTTCTCCCATACACACACACATCCATTTTAATTGGATGGAGAAGGAAGTAGCGATGGTAATGCCCTCCTCTAAATTACGAGAAGGAAAGAAACAACAGGACCCCTGAAATTTGCAAAATCAAGTAAAAGGAAATTTCAGAAAGAAGCACAGACAGACGGGACAGTTTTGAAAGTAACAGGTTGAATTTATTATGTTCTTTTAAAAATGTGGGATAAGAGATCATAAAAGCAAGAAAGGGCATACATGTACAGAAATGTTTATAGCAGCTCTTTTTGTGGTGGTAAAAAATTTGCAATGAGGGAATGCCCATCAGTTGTGGAACAGCTGAACAAGTAGTGGCATACGAATGTAATGGAATATTATTGTGTTATAAGAAATGATGAGCAGGCAGATTTCATTAAAAAAATATGGAAAGATTTATAAGAACTGATGCTAAGTGAGATGAGCAGAATCAGGAGAACATTGTATACACTAATAGCAACACTGTACCATGATCAACCATGATAGACTTAGCTTTTCTCAGCACTACAATGATCCAAGATAATTTCAAGACTCATGATGAAAATTGCTATGCACATCCAAAGAAAGAACTATAGTCTTAAAGCAAATAGAAGCATACTATTTTTACTTTTTTGGTTTTTTTTTCTTTTTCATGATTTTCACTCTTTGTTCTGATTCTTATTTCACAACATGACTAATGTGGAAATATGTTTAACATGGTTGCACATGTATAACCTATATCAAATTGCTTACCATCTAGGGGAAAAGGGACAGGAGGGAGGGAGGGAAAAAATGTGGAACTCAAAACTTTATTAAAAATCAATGTGGAAACTATTTTACAAGTAATTGGAAAAATAAAATACTATTTACAAAAAGAAAAAAGAAAAATGCAAAACCATGAAATAAAAAAAAAAGCCCCCAAAGTGGGATAGAATGATGACTCATAGCTTCATATTTAATCCTTTCCTTGTATTCTACTTCTATATGTAAATACTCGTTTTAAGAGTGCTTGATAGTTTCAGAATAACATATACACATATGTATAGTTATCTATATTACAGGGACTCATAATGAGGAGTGTAGAGTACTGAATATATACTAGCTTTTGAGTCAGAGGTCCTGTGTTGAAATCCTGGCTCTGTCACCCACTATCTGTGGGGCATTAGTTGAAAACTTATATCTATTCAAGTCCTCTCCTTATTTATGAAATGAGGAGGTTGGAGTAGACCAGTGTCTAATATGTAGGCCACAACACTCCCAAGTACACTCTGAAATAGATTAAAATGTAATTGGGAAATATTTAATGAAATAAAAAATACAATAAAACAGTGTCAATACGTGGTTTTCTAAGTCAATATGTGGCCCATTGAGATCCTTCTGTATAGTATAATGATCCCTGTTTCTTTAGAGTTTGACACTCCTGGAACAGATTCCTCTGAGGTCTTTTCTAGCTCTAAATGCATGACCCTTTGAGCCCAAGCAGAAAAAAATCACGTTCTCAAGAAGTGTCTAACAAAGGGAAAGAATCTCTGGAAGCAAACTCATTTCGAAGCCACATTACTCTTGATCTATTTTAGTGAGTTCCCTTATTATTACTATTATTATTGTATAGGTAAACAAAGAGTTTCTCACCTGGTAGAGAAGTGTCAGGTGGCATGTTTCTCCAAGGTTAGCCCTCAAAGAACAGATATGGGGGCAATCACCAGGCCTTTTCTCAAAGCTATTGAAGATGAGTGAAGCAAACTATAGCTTGTGTTTCACTGGTATATCCTTCAAAAATTGCAGGTCCCCTCTATACCAGAATGAGGCAAACAGAGTAACTCTTCAGTGGAGAAAGAAGGCTTTTGGGGAGGCATCAAAAGAGCAAAGTATGAAGTGCTAATTAGCAAAGCACAGAGTCTGTAAAGTCATAATATAATCTTATTCTCTACAGCAAATTATCCAAGAATAATCCAATGCATATTAGCATCATACTTTCATATTTTAAAATTGTTTTTTTTTCCCCTAGCACAGTGAGTAGTCCCTCCTCTAATGTAGATTTCAACTCCATTGTGCCTTAATGAATGGTATAAATGAATATTATTATGCAAAAAGGAATAACAAATGTGAAAAAGTCAGAGAAACTTAGGAGGATTTGTATGAACTGAAGAAATAATATACCATGCATTCATATCCCATGGTTTTTCAGTCATTGCCCCATTGATAGGTACAGACTTTTTTTTTCTGGTTCTTTAATTCCCTAAAGATTCTTGCTGCTATGCACATTTTGATATATTTTGAAAGTTGTTTTATGAGCTTACCTTCCTTGTGATATATGCAAATTAGTGAGATGGACAAATCTAAGAGTGAAAGTAATTTAGTCACTTTTCTTGTATGATTCCAAATTAGTATCCAAGATTGCTGGACCAATTCCCAGTTCTCCCAATATTGTATTTGTTTATGTTGCTTGTCTTCTCATAGCTTCTCCAACACTGACAGTTCCCTTTTCAGTCATCTTTGCCAATTGTATCAAGTGAAAACTCAGTGTTTTAATGAGCATTTTTCTTACTATGAGGGTCTGGAGCATGTTTTACAGTATTCATTTAGATTTTATAGTAGAGAAGGAACTCATAGATAGAGAGAAATAGAAAATGAATATATGGGGAAGGACAATAGTAGGGGCATCTTGCTAGAGTAGATGGGAGTAGGTGGGATCAAAGGTATACATCAGTTTGGTTGGTTTTGTTGAGTAAAAGGGGTATGTTTTCATCATAAACTGGAGTAAGTAAAGAAAGACCATATTGTGGTGCCAATGGAATTTTGAGACAAGGGTAGAGATTGTAAAATGAATAGAAGGGGTAAAGGGTATCTCAAGGTGAATTGCCTTAGTTGTCCTTTCTAAAGAATGGGGAATAAATTTTCCCTGGTTGAATATGGGAAGGAGGTGTTTTAGTTATTTAGCTATTATGGTAAGTGAATTAGATAATCAATTAGGAAAAGGTAAAAAGATTGTATTGATTCTGTGAGGGCCTAGTTGAGATTAGATAATAAATGTGTAGTTGACACAGTCAACACGGTTTTGCATCTTCTAATTCTATTCAGCAGCATATATGTAGGAGCAGAGAGGTGGAGAGTGGGAATAATATAAGGTTAGGGCTTTGACTAGGAGGGAAGAGTTGAAAGTATAAGGGAGTAAAGGATTCCAGTGTAGAGGACGAATAAGGGATTCCAGGGTGAGAGTATAGAAGGAGAGTATAGGATTGAATGGCTTCATCAGAGGGTTAGTATGGGTAAGGAAGTTAATGTCACCAGAACAAGGTCTGAGCCAAAACTATTATACTTCCATGATCAAGAATTCTGAAATTGCTTTATATGATCATAATCTCTTATCATTCCATCTCTCCCTATACCTATTTCCTAAACCTATTACTCATGATACAATTCCTCAATCTTTCAATAGCTTCCCAGGCTATTACTAGTGTCTGCTTGTTTGTTTATTTTGTGTCCTGTTAATGCTATAATGCTGCCTTTGCTTCTTTTCTGGCATATATAATAACTGGCAAGTATTTTTTAAAGAAAATTTTATACATATATGTATATAAGTATATTTATTTATTTAAATGACTTTCATCCCACAGTCATGATGTTGTCTAGCTTTAGCTGTATAAAATATACATATTATTTCTTGGTCTTGCATTGCTATATGGCAATGTGTTTAATTTTATTTGGCTTGGTCAATTTACACAATGAAGATCCTGCTCACCTCTGGGTACTTTTTAATGGAATCAATTAATCTATCTTCTTTCATGTCTAATTAAGTTCTATCAGTTTCTCACTATATATTGTTTTGGAATATAAACCAATCTGTTTATTTCAGAGTATCAAATTCTTTTTTTTTTCCTTTGAATTCTTTTAAATAAGGACTAAACCTGTGTTCTGATAAATTGTCCTTTGAATATGAAAATGTTTTATAACGCTTGCAAAATTTCTTTTATTCTAAAATTCTAGCTTGACCATGATATTCCCTGGTGAGTTAAATTTTACATTTCTTTCTCTTTATGTTTCATATGCTGGCTGGTGTTGAAACCCTCTCTCTCCCCCTCCCTCTTTTTTTCTCTCTTTCTCTCTCTCTCCGTGTGTGTGTGTGTGTGTATATGTATATATGTGTGGTGTGTATGCATGTATATGTGTGTACGTGTATGTGCAATGCATATGTGCACACATACATATATGTAATGTGTATGTACATATATGCATATGTATGTGAATGTGCATATATGTTTTTCCCTATTGCTTCCAATATTTCTATACAATTTTCCAACTTGACTTCTTTAACCTAAAAGGAAACTACAGTTTATTTCTTTCTTATGTGTTTCCATTTCTACCCTGATTTTATGGAAGTCAGGTCATTAAACACTTACATTTTAT
>JAQQSU010018226.1:0-10524 GCA_028627135.1 Pseudochirops cupreus
CTCTCCCTCTCCCCCTCTCCTCTCTCTCCCTCTTTCTCTCTCTCTCCCTCTCTCTCACCCCTTCTTCTCTTTCTCTTCCTCTCCTCTCTCTCTCCCCCTCTCCTTTCTCTCTCTCTCTGTCTCTCTCCTTCTCTCTCTTCTCTCTTCCTCCCTCCCTCTATATATAATGTATATATCTATATAGACATGTGCAATAGTTATATTTTGTATTACATATACTATATAGAAGATTACATGGATAGATCTGTGTGTGTGTGTGTGTGTGTGTGTGTGTGTGTGTATACAATTTAATCCAAGCAAAGCCCAGCTTCTTTGTTTTGCACATGAGAAAGCTTGGGCTTAGAGGGTTCAGTGACTTACCCGAGGCTGCACAGGTAGTAAGGGTATTGTTCTTGTTTGTTTCTTAAATAGGATCCAAGGTCTAGAGTTGGAAGGAGCCTCAGAGACCATCTAGTCTGATCCCAAATGTTAGCATTAGGTTTTGAAATCAGTGCTCTTCCTCCCTGTTCCATGCAGCTTCC
The DNA here is from genome assembly GCA_028627135.1 of Pseudochirops cupreus. Taxonomy (NCBI): domain Eukaryota; kingdom Metazoa; phylum Chordata; class Mammalia; order Diprotodontia; family Pseudocheiridae; genus Pseudochirops; species Pseudochirops cupreus. The sequence continues at coordinate 522 of JAQQSU010018226.1, forward strand.
CAATGAAAAAGGCCATACAGACTGGGCACAAGCATACAGCCACCCCCTCTAACCTATCCATGGCATTTCCCTTCAGGTAACTGAATGCGTAGGATGCATCTCATCCCTTAGACGTTGTCCCCATGAAGGCCACCTCCAACCTCATTGCTGCCACTTGTTTCACTGGTTTCCCAAGGGAGATGAACATACCTTCCCACACAAACATGGCAGCTAGAGGATGCAATGGATAGAGTGTTGAACCCAGACTTAGGAAGACCAACCTTACTAGCTGTGTGACCTTGAGCAAGTCACTTAGCTTCTGCCTCAATTTCCTCATCTGTAAGATGAGGGCATTAGTAGTGCCTACCTCCTATGGTTATTGTGAAGAGAAAATGAGAAGCACCTTGTAAACCTTGAAGTCCTGCATAAATGCTAACTATTGTTACATAGCTAATACGTTTATCAAAGATCTTAGTACACACGGGGACGTTCTCCTAAAAAGGTTCATAGATATGTTTCTCACAAAACAAACAAAAAAAACTTGTAAAGAATTTTGTACAAAAATCATTGCAGATGAGGAGGAACATAGTTGGAGAGACACAGGTCACATAGCAAGGAAGTTGGCAAACCCAGACTTCAGCCTAGGATTCTAAAGCACTTATTCTGCTAGTGCATGCTAGGTTTTTCACCATGCCTGGCGCATAGTAGGTGCTCAGATTTTTATTGATACTGGCTGTAGTCCTTTCATAGGGATAATGTCATAAGGTCATAGGATTTAAAGAACTGGAAGGGACCTTAAATATAATTTAGTCTGACCCTCTGACTTTGTAGATAAGGAAGCAGGCTCAGGAGGGTTAAAATAATTTGCCCAAGGTCAGAGGGCAAAGAGTAGCAAACTGTTTCAAGCTGATTTAGATTTGGTCTGGTGAGGCTTCCAGATATCTGTACCCTTCTAGAACTTGCTTTGGAGCTGCTAACTTTGGGGTGGCAATTCTTCCCTTAATCCCTCTGTTTCCCCAACAATTTTCCCCTCCCACCCATCCCCCAGTGCCTGGCACCAGACTTTGTATTGCTCTGCATGGGGCTGAACTCCTGATTCTTGTTCTTGATGGCTATGGGCTCCTCTAATGTCTTCCCCTCACCCAGGCTTCTTGGATAGCATAAATTCCTTATCTGATCATCACATTGTCCTCCCCCAGACTTCCTACCTCCTGTATGGTCCTCTCAGTCACCTCCAGGAACCTCACATTTACCTCCTTCCCTCCTCCTCCAGGTCTTTACGTCTGCATCCCCTACAAAGTCCTAGCTTGTCTTTGACTCATCCCTACAGTTCTCTATAGTTTCACAATAGGAGAATACCCACCTGAACAGTAAATTCTATCACAGTTCTTTCCATTGATGAGGACAGAGTCCTAGCAGTATACCATATCGTGACAAACTGGTTTGAATATTTTCCCACCAACATGACCAGTGAACCAACCATCATACATACAGATATAAGCAAATTGTACCTATTTACATGGTGACTTTGGATTTCTTCCACCCCTTGGTCAAAGGAGAGAAAATTAAGTCCCACCACTTCCTAGACAGAGAGCAACAGTTGGTAATGAATTAAGGCTTTTGTCAATGCAAGATAATAGCAAGTTACATGGAGATTTCTCAGGAAATTTATATCACCCACACAAACCCCAAAGAATGACTCAGGACTGGTTGCCTCTGATTCCCATGAAAACAGTCCTGGTCTTGTCATTGAGCTATTTTGCAAACAACAGCCTGAAACCCCAGTGTGTTTTGTCTTTCCTTCTAAATGTGTGCCTTTATACCTTGGGCGACCTTCAGTCTGTGCCAACCCTACAGCCTCCAGTGTGGGAGTAGGAGATGCCATGGGAACATGAGACAGAAGAGTTCCCTCAGTGCCTAACTCCTGAGTTTCCACTCCTGGATATTTGGATCTTGGCTATTTTGGACATCTCTGAACAAAATCATTTACTTATTGCCTTGGAGGTGCAAACAAATGGGGGTTAAGGGACTTGGCTTGTATCTGCGGCTGTTGTTAATTCACTGCGTGAATGTAAGAAAATCACTTTACCTCTTTAGGGCTCCCTTTCTTCATATATAAATGGGTAGGGGGAGGCGTGGAGTAGATGGTCTCTAAAACATACTGTAATTCTTCATATTTACTAATAAGCACAATAGGAGTCCCAAAAGACTTGGGGTAGTTTGTAGTTGTTAAGGTTCAGTACTGCCCTAAGCCTTTTGGGTTGTTGTCCTTCCCTTCATCATTGAAGAGAACCAAAATGACATCACTATGTCGGGTCGATGTCATTTGTCCAACTGTGGCTGATCAGACCAATATGAGCTCAGAAGGCTCTAGCACCAGACACTGTTCTAGGCACAGAGGGGAGGTCATGAAGAAATATAAAATATGGCTCTTGTATTCATAGAACTGTTCAGGCTTATATGAAAAAAGCAGAGAACAGTACCATTGGGCCCAGAGATGGTGTGAGAATGTGAGATCTAGATAGTAGGTGGAATTCACTTCAGAGTAAGGAGAAATAGCGATAGGCTGCTGTGTTTGGGAGTGGCTTAAACTTGGAACTGATAGATAAGTAGGTCTTGGGGTACAGTTTGGTTGAGTGCAGAGGAGGTGAGAGGATATTTCAACCAAGTGAGGGAAAGGCTAGTAAATGTCAACAGAGCTTGCCTTGACACACTCCTCTGGTCTCTTCACATTGCCTTAGATGCATAGAAATATCCTGTCTTCTCGGAATGTCGCCACCACTTCCTCTGCCTTGCTTCAAGAAGCCCTTCTTCAGCATCGTTCATCGTTGTCTCTCTCTGAGCCTCCCCGCTGTTGGCTTGTCTTTGCTATGGTGCCCCACTTGGCTTTGCTCATCCTGCTGCAATCTGGGAATGATTCTTTTCCCTGTAACCTACTCTTCCTGCTGCGACCCGGGGTACCCCACTCTTACCACCCTGACAAGAGCCTCCCATGTGTCTGACAGCTGGACGGGTTCCTCTCACATCCTTTTTCAGCTTCTCATCTGGCTCAGCAGAACGCCTCCATTTCATGCCCATTCCTCTTTGATTATTTTCAGGCCTGGGAGTGACGCATGTTTCTACCACAGTTTGTTGGCCCCAAACACCCCAAAGCTGTCAGCCTTTCCAGTTTATGAACCACTTGTCATTAGCCACTCTCTCTAACTGGACAGGACCCTCAGGGAGAAGAGGTTAGTATAGGGACGGCTCCAAGGAGCTCACATCACTCAGGCAAATAAAGTATAACTAATAAATTCACATTTGTATAACACTTGAAAGTTTATAAACTAAACTGTAAAGTAGATAGCATAAATATTATCTCTGTTTACAGGTGAGGAAACTGAGTCTGCAAGGTCACACAGCCCTTTCTGCCTATCCTATATTGTCTATTGTAGTCAATCTGGTCTACCCTAGAGCAGTCCATCTCCCAACTCAATGCCTTTACCCAGGCTGTTCCCCATGCCTAGTGTGCTCTCTCTTTTACCTCTGCTGATAGAATTCTTATCTTTCTTCAAAACACAGCACAGGTATCACCTTCTGCAGACCTTTCTTTATCCCTCCTCATTTCCTTCCCCTTAAGATGCCCCATCCCTCTGAAATTACTTTGTGTTTTTTCTTTGTTTATGTAGAATATACTTTCATTGGAACATTCTACTCCATTCCCAGTAGAATATAAGCCCCTTGAGGTCAAGGACTTCTTAGTTTTGTTTTTTTCTTTGTATTCCCAGTACCTGATCCGGTGACATAACAAATGCTCTTTCAATTGACTAAAGTGTCAGAGCCAGGATTTGAGTGCAGGTCCTCTGATTCCCAGACCAGGGAGCTTTCTGCTGTACCAGCTGTCTCCCTATGGAGTTAAAATAATGCACTGCAGTCTGGGAATTATATACAATGCCCTTAGAATAGTTGCTCTTACTCTGGGATCTGAAGACCCCTAGATTTCAGGGCATCTGTGAACTTGGATCAGAAAAAGAATTACATCTTTCTTTTCACTTCATTCTAACTGAAATTTAACATCCCCTTCAGTTATTGAAAAATACTCTTCTGAAAAGAAGGGTCTGACTTTATCAGACTGCCAGTGGGGGTCCAGGACACCAAAAAGGGTTAGAACCTCTGCCTTAGATCATGGAACATTAAGAAGCTCCTTTAGCTTCAAGCTTATTCATTTGTCCATCTAAGACACAGGCAGTAGAGAAGGGGGAAAAAATAGGAAAGGAAGGGAGGGAATGCTTGCTTCTATTATTGGATGTTCTACTCTGAGCAGCTTGGCAATTTTAGAAATTATAAACAGCTTGCCACTAAATCATTTTCCCCTCTTTCTACCAAATGGAGCCAGACCAGTTTCCTTATTATCATTATCTCATACCACTTTGAATTTGGAACAGTAAATTGAATGAGAAAAGTTAGCACCCTTCCTAGAACCAAGGATGCAAGCCACATCCCTTTGCTGGAGGGCGGGGCTGGGGGGCAGCTGCTACCTTCTGATTCCCTCAGATGTAAGAAGTGTGATTCAGAGAAGCAAGGAAATTTGTAGAAGGTCACACAGCAAATGAGATGCAGTGACATTGGCATGAACTCGGCCTAGTCCCATGCTGTGTTCACTAGCATATGTCTTTCTTTGAAAAAAAGAGGACCCAGTTTAGTCTCTACTTTGGAGCCCATTATCAGGAATAAATGACTATCTGGGCCATGAGAAAATGGGTTTTTATACTGCAGGGTTGGTTCATGGTTCTTTCTGATCACTCTTCTATTCCCCAGTTATTACAGGTTTGGACTTGTTTCTTTTCTGGAGCAAGAAGCAGAAATAAATATACATTTGACCCATTCCCTAGAAATGTTTACCTGGCTAAAAATACTCTAGCTGGGTATTATTTTTAGAGGGATTTATATTCGAAGTATATAAATTGCCAACTTTGATGTGTATTATTAGGCATGAACTGTTCGTACATTTTATAACAGGAAGCTTCTGGTTTTCCATTGAGGAGAACTGGAATTCGGACAGAAACTTGCCATTTGAAAATTCCTAATGTTATAACTCAATTGCTGTCTTCCAAAGCATTTTGTCATAGACCTTTAGTGATTTGGCCATTGGATGACTGGAAAGCCATCAGCTGCTGCTGAGTGTTCATTGAGTCCACTTTGGAGATCCTGCCATGTTTTAAAGGAGATCTCTCCTAAGTTTTCTCACCACAGGCTTGTGACATTTTGCAATGTGTTGCCTTTGGATTGGTCTATGATCAGACATGGTGCTTATTTTAGAGTTGGAAGGAGAGAAGAGACATCAATAAAATAATACTGAGTGGAAATACATTTTGTGGTTTTAAAATATCTGCCCTGGTTAGGAGAGATTTTGTGTGTGTGTGTGTGTGTGTGTGTGTGTGTGTGTGTGTGTGTGTGTGTGTGTAAATCACTTTCAGTTTTCTCTTCTAGACAATTGGAAACTGGTGGTAAGAAGGAAGCTCAGGGTTAGAGGAATTCGCTACCTGCCAAAGCCTCCCATTCCATTCTTGTAGACAGCTGTGAAATCTGTTTCTTTGTCACTTACAGCCCTTGGTTCAACACCTGGTTTTCTCCCCACCTATCTAAATGCTCCTTTCTAGTCTCACATTGCCACAGGATTTTGGATTTGGAAGGCATCTTCAGTAGCCATGCAGTCCAGCCCAAACCCTACAATTGGTCATGCAAACTTTGCTTCAAGACATCCAATCCAAGGAGGGGAATGTTGTACCTCTTGAGGCAACCCAATTTCACTTCTGAATAGCTGTAATTATTAGGAAGCTTTTTCTGACATAAAGTCAGAATTTGCCTTTCTGTACCTTTGGTAAATTGCTCCTGATTCTTTCAAACACCAAGGCTCCTCCTTCTTCCACACATCAGCATTTCAAATTTTTGACTACGGGCATTATGTTTTCCCTGGATCTTTGCTTTTCCAGGGTATATATTCATCAGTTCCTTCAGCCAGCCCTCATATGCCATGGGCTCAAGCTCCTTCACCCTCCTAGTTACTCTCCTGGGGTTGGATGCCCTCCAGTTTATTGATATCTGAAAGTTCAGCTTCGAGAACAGGACGTAGTGCTCCCAGTGCTCTGATTAGGGCAGAGGATGGCAGGGCTATTGCCATTATCTCTTGTGCTAGTTCATAATTCTGTAGGCATTTCCACCTCTGAATCAACATGTCCAAAGCTGAATTCTTCACCTTCCAACAAAACCTATGCTACTTCCCAACTTCCTAACTCCTGTTGATGGGATCACCATTGTTCCATTTTAACCTCAGGATCATCTTTGGTTCTTGCCCTTTGGCATCTAATCAAATCCTGTTGAGTCCATCTCCCAAACATTCAAACATCTCTCACACATCTCTCACACCTATGTCCTCTCCAGTCATACTTCAGTCTCTAATAGTAACTTCATCACCTTGGGCCTGGACTACTTTGCTTAGATGCTTAAACATCATCTCTCCCCACCCCTTCCCCAAAGCTAGGTGGCACAGTAGAGAGAGTCTCAGGCTTGGAGTCAGGAAGACCGGAGTTCAAATCTGATCTCAGGCACTAGCTGTGTGATCCTGGGCAAATCCCTTAGCCCTGTTTACCTCAGTTTCCTCATCTGTAAAATGAGCTAGAGAAGGAAATGGCAAACTACTCCAGTGTCTCTGCTGAGAAAACCCCAAATGTGGTCACAGAAAATTGGACAAGACTGAAACAGTTGAACAGTCAGCCCCATCTTCTGCCATCCTCACATAACTGCCAAAATAATCTTCCTAATGCACAGATCAGATCATCCATAATATTATTCTTTTTTCCTTTCTGCTTTCAGTACCTCCCAATTTGAGGCCATCTATAATATGGTTCCAACTTCCTTTCCCAGATTTATTTAAAACTCCTTCATGCTCTTTAGATTTTAGCCAAATCATTCTTTGCTATATTGCTTCCCACTCCTCCCATTTACTGTGTTGACAAAGGTTGGTATGCATGGCTTGTATACTTCATCTGCCCCAAAATCTCTTTCCTTTCCAGGTCCAGCTTTGGTGCTACCTCCAAGTAAAACCTTTCCCAATTTTCCCACTGAATGGAATCTGTCTTCAAATTTATGCTGTGCTCCATGTCTATTCCTTTCCTTTAACATCATTACATTCTGCTTTGGGTTATAATTATATGTGTGCGTGCCCTACCCCCCGCTGGATTGTAAGCTCTCTGATGGCAGGGACTGAATTGTTTTTCATCGCTGTACACGCAGATCCTAGCACAGTGTCTTCATGTTTAGACATTGTTATAGGAAATTCCCAGGGAGGAAACTGCTGCTGCCATTGTAGTTCAGTCACTGTTCTGCAATGTATAGTCTTGGGGGGGGGGGGTGTCCTGGGACAATGGGAGGTTAAATGACTTACTCCAAGTCACAAAGAGAAGGATGTAAAAAAGTAATACTTGAAGCTAGGTCTTCCTTACCCTAAGGCTGACTCTCTTTCCACTATATTGGACTACGTCTTCCTTTGCTCATAGTAGGTTCTCAGTAACTTGTTTATTGAATTGAACTGGCTCTGAGACCAAGCCGAATAAGTCTACCACCTTTCCCAATTACTAGCCCTCCAGGTACTTGAAGGTAGTGATCCTGATCTCCTCTAATTTTTCTCTTTTCTAAGCTAAGGATCCCTGGTTTCATCCACTTCTCCTTCAGTGGTGTGGTTCAGAATCCCCTAGCCATTCTGATCACCTTCCTTTGGGACGCACTCCAACTTGTCAACTTTCTTCCTAGAATATGGTTTCCAGAATCGAACCTTGTGCTCCAGATGTGGTCTAAAAAGGACAGACTCCAGAGGGACTGCAACTCTGTTCTGAACAACATTTCTCTTAATGCCACTTAAGACAGCTTTTCTGCCTCCCACTTGGCACCATTGGCATCTATTAAGCATGGAGCCCCCGAGACCCCTAAAATGTGTATCTCATTCCAATGCATAGTGTGTGTGTATGTGTGTGTGTGTTTTAACTCTACTGTATTTTAAGCTTCTTGAGGACCAGGACTATGTCTTACTTACCTTTTTATTAGTCCCATCACCTAGCACCATGTGATATGTATTAAGTGCTTAAATGCTTAATATACGTTGACTGAATTCATTTGAATTGAATTCCTCCACTCTTTTCATTCAATATGTTGGTGGTTTTTCCTCCTGCTTTCTTTTAAAATTATTTATGGGAGGGATAGCTTGCTGGGTAGGTCAAGGGGAAGGAAGGATATATTTAGAAATGAAGGTATAAAAACCAAAAATATTTTGAAAATAGATGGTAAAAAATTCAACACCACTGGGGCAGAATCGTGAAGTGGTTGAAATTTGTCTCATTGACTTTTTGAGGTGCCCCTTTCTCCTTAAAGTCAACGTCATTCATCCATTCATTCCCCTTGCCTAACAGAAAGCTGAAGGATACTCCTGTCCAGAAGGAAAGGGGTATTTCATCTATTCCTTATGGAGCCCTATGACGATGGAAAATTCAGTTCCCTGTTGGACTTTGCCTCTGTGTTAGATTGTTCTGTGCCGATGGAGGTTGGAAATAATGACATCCTCCAGTTGGGCTGAGTGTGAGCTCAGTCACAGACTCTGGTTGCCACTAGCCATTAAACCCTTCTGAGACCCTTTAGTAACAGTAGGCAATACTCATTGTTTTCTGATTAGGTGCCCCTTCCCAAAGTCTTTGGGTGCTTTGAGCTCTCTTTTCCTACCTCCCGATTTCAGACAAAAGTTGTGCTGACACTTCTTTGAAAAGATGCTTCTTCTGCTCATATCTGCACTCCCTAGAGGCCTGGCCGTGTGGTGATAGCGCCTCGTTCGTAGGTGACCACAACTCCCCTTGAGTGTCTGGAAAGGGTTACTAAAATTACTTGGGCCTCCTCCCTTAAACATCTGGATCAGAAGTTTTTGACCATTTTTGTTTGTCACCAACTCTTTTGGCAGACTGGAGATGCCTGTGGACATCTCAGAACACTGTTTTTAAATATGTGAAATAATACAATTACAAGGGAAGTCAACAATACTAAATGTATATGTATATGTATTTATACATGTATACATGTGTACATATGTATGTATATGTATATATACATATGTATGTATGTGTGTGTGTATATATATATGAATATATATATATATGTATATAATATCCAAGTTATTGGCTTCCAAGTTAAGAACTTCCAAGACTAAGGTGAAAGGGGAGGAGACCAGGTACTCCTACTAGCATTACTGTTCACTGGGGAGAGAATGATGTTCCTGCTGCACGTATCTGTTATTCTAAAAAGAATATGTTATTTTAAAAAAATTTAAACTATTTTTAAATTGAATTTTTAATGTTTTTTAAAAAGTCTTCTGTGGCATCATGGAATCTCAGAGCTAAAAGGGGCCTCAGGGGCCTCCTAATTTCACTAATAACTGAACAAGAATCTATGTTCTATAGTATCTCCAGAAAATGGTCATTTAGGCCCTTCTTTGGAGCCTCTCAGTGATAGAGGAGTTTTTCCTTCTGTTAAGTCATTGTTTCTTTATAATTTCTACCCACTGGCCATGTTGTTGTTCTTCAATTGTTTCAGTCCCATCTAACTCTGTGCCCCCCTTTTGGGGGTTTTCTTGGAAAAGATACTGGAGTGGTTTGCCATTTCCTTCTCCAGCTCATTTTACAGATGAGGAAACTGAGGCAAACAGGGTTAAGTGACTTGCCCAGGGTCACACTGGTAGTATGTCTGAGGCCAGATTTGAACTCAGGAAGATAAGTCATCCTGGTTCCCAGGTCAGTGCTCTATCCACTGTATCATCAGCTGCCCACTCATTGGCCCTAATTCTGCCTTTTGGGGCTCAAGAAAAGATGTCTTAATTTATCTTCCACAAAAATGGTCCTGAAGAGAGAGAGGGAGAGAGAGAGAGAGAGACAGAGATGGAGAGAGAGAGAGAGAGAGAGAGAGAGAGAGAGAGAGAGAGAGAGAGAGAGAGAGAGAGAGAGAGAGAGAG
>JAQQSU010018227.1:0-10524 GCA_028627135.1 Pseudochirops cupreus
ATTACTTATATTATTTATTTCTGTGCACACATTTCCTTACATATTTACATTTGCATATGTGCATGCTGTCTCTTCTGGTATTGATGTAAGCTCTAGAGCAGAGTTTTTGTTTCTTTTTTGTCTTTGAATCCCCAAGGACTTTAGTTCAGTGTTTGGCATCTAGTTCATGTTTAGTAAGTGATTATTGATTATGACCATGTGGACCTATAGTGAGGGAAGGTAAAGTGACCCAATCACCCGGTCAGGGGGGAAAGAATCTCAGCACAGATAAAGCACAGGGTCTGGAGGAGTCCTCTTTTTGGGAATGACTGTGATTTATGACACGTGGGCAGAATGGCTGAGTCTGTAAACGCTGGGCTTGGAGTTAAGAAGACCAGAGTTGGAAGCCTGATTGAGACTCTTACTAGCTGTATTCCTCTTATTACCAGAAACTCCAAGGGTGGAGGCTCCTTCCACCACAGTAGCTTTCAGTTGTCCATGACATTGTAGCTAAGTCCTGGGGAGATGCCTAAGACAGAGACTTGTTAAGGTAAAGTAACTTGGACTGGGTCTACGTGGGAATATATGGAGAGGATTAATAAAGCTGGACAAGTAGATTACAATCAAGTTGTGAAGGACCTTAAATGCCCAAATGAGGAATTTTGATTTCATCTGGTAGGTAATAGGGAGATGATGGAGTTGACTGAGTAGGGAAATAGCATCTCTGCTTTAGGAATTTCACTTTGGCAGTTGTATAGAGAATAGATTAAGGAGGGGAGAGAAGCTTGAGGTAAGGGGTATCAATGAAAAAGGTATTAAATTAGCCCAGGTGGGAAGTTATGGCAGATGGTGCCTGCATGGCGAAAGAGAAGGGGTATATGTAAGAGATGTTGTCTGAGTAGAATAGAGATGTCTTGGAACCTGGTTGGATGTGGGAAAGGGTGTGGTAAGGGAGAAGGAGGACTAGAGCAGGGCTTAATTTTTTTTTTCCATTCCTGACCCGTTCAGCACTTCTTAAACTGTAGGTCGTGACCCAATGGGTCACTGGACTAGAGGATGATCCAAGGTTGTACAACACAGGTTGCCTGGAATGATGGTACCCTTATATTCAAACCTCCTTAGTTCTCCTTTGCTGTCTCCTAATCCATATCCCTCCCACTTACATCACTGTCTATTCTTCTGGGTAGCTAGCTGGTGCCATAGTACATGGAGTGCCAGATTGGAAGTTAGGAAGGCTCATCTTCCTCAGTTCACATATGGTCTCAGACAATTACTAGCTGTGTGACCCTGGGCAAATCACTTAATTCTGTTTGCTTCTGTTTCCTCATCTATAAAATGAGCTGAAGAAGGAAATAGTAAACCCCTTCAGTATCTTTGCCAAGAAAACCCTAGATGGGGTCATGAAGTCAGAGAGGGCTGAAATGACTCAACAACAAATCTGTCTCCACAACTCTCTCACTTATTGACTTCATGAGCTCTCATGAGTTTAATTATCATCTTTATGCAGATTATTCACAGATCTTCGTACTCAGCCACTCTTTTGTGCTCCTGACATGAAATGATAGCCTATTAAATATTTTGACTCAAGTATCCTGTAAACATATTAACTTCAACATGTCTAAAGAAGAATTCATTATAATTCTGTCTTCTCTCCCAGTTCAACTCCTGCCTCCAAAATTATCTCCCCTACCCTTGCAGCCTTCTCATAGATGCCTCTAACCATATTTCTCTCTCTTCCAGTTAGTGGGTTCCTCTGAAATGCCTTCACTTAAGGAAGTACTCAGGTCATCCATCCATGTTCACTAATCTCCTGGCTCTACTCTGAACTTTCCCCACTTTTTCACAACCACTCCCCCACTTCTAGCTTGCTTTCAGGGATTGTCTTCTCCCATTAGAATGTAAGCCCCTTGAAAGTGGTGATTATCTCATTCTTGCTTATTTTTTCTATTCCCAAAAATTAGTGTAGTGCCTGGCCCAGAGTAAGTATTTAATTATTTAATTTTTCCTCTATTGGCGTCAAACTGAAAAAAGTGAATCCCTGCTGATACTGACTTAGGAAACCACAAATTTACATTTTGTTCAGTCTTTTTAGTCACGTGTTACTTTTTGTGACTCCATTTGGGGTTTTCTTGGCAGAGATACTGGAGTGGTTTGCCATTTCTTTCTCCAGCTCATTTTACAAATGAAGAAGCTGAGGCAAACAGGGTTCAGTGACTTGCCCAGGGTCACACAGCTAGTAAGTAACTGAGGTCAGATTTGAAGTAAGAAGATGAGTCTTCCTTACTCTAGACCCTGTACTCTATCCACTGTACTACCTAGTTGCCCCAAATTTACATTATCCTGTTGAATTATATTTTTTATTTATTTTGTTAAACATCTCCCAATCACATTTTAATTTGGTTTGGGCCACTGTCTGGAATTTTTTCATGTTTGACTCTTCTGGTCTAAACCAGCCCTCTTCCCTATTCTTCAAAGACACCACCCTCTTCCCAGTCACACAGATTTACAATCTCAGTTTCTCCATGACCCCCTCTTACTTTCTCTCACTCCACATATTGAGCCACTTACTGAATCTAATTGTTTATATCTCTAAGCTGATGTTTCACCAGGATACCACCTTAGCTGGGGCCATCCTTACCTCTAAGCCAGAACTATTGCAATAGCCTAATCTCCCCATTCCAATATATCTTTCACACAACTGACAGAGTAATTTTCCTAAAATGCAGGCCTGACTATGTCATTTCCCTTCTCAATCACCTTCAGTGGCTCCCTACTGCCTCCAACATCAAACAAAAATTCCTCTCTATGAGCATTTAACATCTTTCCTACCTTTTTAGCCTTTTTACACATTATTCCCTTTCATGCATCTTTTCATCTAATCTGGCCTTCTTACTGTCCCTCATACACAGTACTCTCCATTTCCTGTCTCTGAAGCTGTGCATTAGCTCTTTTCCATGTATGGGATGTACTCATCCTTCCCCTCTACAAATCTCTAGCATCCTTCAAGAGTCAGGTCAAATGCCACCTTCTGAAAAAAACATCTTTTCTGATTGTCACCTCTCCACAACCGCAAGCATCCTTCCTCTCCCAAATCATTTTCATGTCTTTTGTGTAGCTCCAACTATGAATATATTACTAGTCTCCCATGATAGAATGTGAGCTCCATGGACATTTCCAGTTCTGTCTTTGTGACTCCACCACCTAGCACGGTGGAAACACTATTGTATAATAGGAACTTAATAAACACTTGTTGATAGATTAATCCTTCTCTTAATTACATATCGACTCCTGTAGCTAGGCTGTAAGACATAAAGAATCTTCCAACCTTGCACGCATGTAACTGACACAGGGAATCTCTCTGATGGTCATGGAAGTTAGGAATGCCAGGAACATCATTTAATTGAGGCAATTGAATTCAATAAACTATAAGGTTCTTTCCCATTCTAAATCTATGATTTTATAATCCCTTTGGTTTTTACCCCCCCACCCAAGCTAATTTTCTTGCTCTTACTGATGAATTGTCTGTGAGAAGGATCTAATTACAGGTCAGGGGCATGCATCTCCATTCTACCCTGGAGTTCTGCAGAAAGTCTTTTTTGAAAGATGTTTCTAGAGGAGCCTGGGAAACCATCTCTTCGGCCCATTAGAAGTACCTGTTCTGCCCGAGGGATAGTAATTATATGGTTCCTTAATCTTATTTGTTCAATTTTTCAATATATTAGGAAGCTCAGATCCTTGGATTAAAGAAAAATATTTATAAATTGGAAAAATGAGAAAAAAGCATCTGTAAACAAGACTTTTGCTTTTTAAGACTTTGTTTAGGATGATGTCTATATCTCATAAATAAATGTAGAATTTAAACTAGCAGATGAAAATTCATAATAATGTCTCAATAGTAGAATAAATACTTCACAGGAAACATTTTTTCCAATAGTATTTATATGTAAAAATTATATCATACCACACAGAACAAATTATATTTTTACTTATTGCCAGTGTTTTTGTCAACATTTTTGCTAATATTTTTGCCAATATTTTTTCTTTCATGTAGTAAGCCAAATGTAAATTTTTATTCTTTTATACTTGGTAGAAGACACAGCTTGTTATAGAGACTAGAGAGCTGGTAAAGAACTGTGTTCAAATTATGCACAGTAGAAGTGTTATGGGAATTTGAAGATCTTCCCTGCACCTAGGCCCTTTGCTAGGCTTAAGTGGCTCCTTCCCTGATTTGAAAGTATACTCTGCCCCCTAATAGGCTGAATGGAGCCTGTGGCAGGAGGCTTGTTCTTCAGGAATGCCCACACCTTATTACTTTGTGATTGGGCAGTGGGTCAAGAGGGTTGTGACATTCTCTGAGCCAGGAGTAGGCTATATATACCTTGATGTGAGGTTTTGCTTTGGGGCTCACTTTGGAAAGAGTTGTGTGATTTGGCCAGAGGAGACTCTGGGAAGCCGTTGAGCCCCCCAGCTTTGAAAAACCCAGATGTTGGTGCTTCCCTCTCTGGTAACTGACTAGGTGTGAATGTGATGATCAGACGGCTGGAAGCCCATCTGCTGATCTGTTTGTCTGTTTGTAACTTGTGTTTGTATTCTGTTTGTATTCTCTGAAGTTCAGGGTCCTGACTTTTTTCCCCTGAACTAGGTAAATGATATTTGTTTGATTGATTAAAGTAAGACTGTTAACCCATTTTTGAGTTGCTTTCCTTTAGAAAAGCAGATCTAAGAACCTGTGCTAGCAGCCACCCTGGGTATGCTAGGGTGCTTGCTGATAGAAAAAGCATTATTGTAAGATGATCACATGGGACTGACTTAGCTATTCTCAGTAATACAATGATCCGAGACAACTTTGAAGGGCTTAGGATGAAAAATGCTATCCATTCCCAGAGAAAGAACTGATGATGTCTGAATACAGATCGAAGCATACTTTTTTTGCTTTATTTTTCTTGGGTTTTGGGAGGTCTGTGTTATATTTTACAACATGACTAATATGGCAATATGTTTTGCATGACTACACATGTTTATAAGCTATATCAAATAGCTTCTCAATGAGGTGGACAGAGAGAGAGGGAGAGAATTTGGAAATCAACTTAAAAAAAAACAAATGTGGAAAATTGTTTTTACACGCAATTACAGAAGAATAAAACACTAACTAAAAATTTTAAAAAGAGAACTAGGATCAAATCCTATTTCTGATACGTTTAGTGTATGATCTTGGTCCCATCTCTTAACTTGGGGAGATTTTCTATACCATAATAAGGTACCTACATTTTTTAATTAAAAAATCGGCACATTAAAATCAGAGAGGAACTACATTTTAATCTGGTTCAGGCTGTACTCAGGAGTGTTCTGAGCTATGCTTGATCCCTCTGCCCTAGGCAATTCTCCAAGTCTGCAAGATATAGAGAAGAAGTCAACTTGCATTGACAGAGGGAATTTCCTCATATATAGTTCCCTATATCTAAGACATCACAGATACAATTCATTTTTTCCCCAACCCTGTGGTGAAGGGCTAAGGAAAACAGGGTAGCTAGATACTACATTCACATTCAAGCTGCGTTCCCTACATCTGGAAAAAAAAAGCAAACCAAAACATGAGTTCCTGAGTCCAACACAGAGAAAGTTAATTTGATTTAACTCAGCATGCCCCTCTGGAGTTCAGTCAGAGGAGAGTGAAAGGGTCTGGAAACTATTTTTATTGAAAAATAACACTTTATGTGGACAGGACCCTTTCAGGTTTGTAAAGCACTTTCATCTTAAAAACACTGTGAGATATTACAAATGTCATTCCCATTTTAAAGATGAGGAAACTTCAACTCAGAGACATCAAAATGACTTGCTCAAAGTCATACAGCGAACAAATGTCAGAGTTGGGGTAGGAACACCAATTTTTCTGGTCATGACTCTACCACATGGCGTTGCCTCTTGTCTTAATATGATAAAAATGGAAGGAAATGAGGATGTTTCTTCTATAGAAGACTGAAGGAACAGAGGGGTTGGAAACATGATAGTTATCTTTTAAGTATTTGAAAGTCTGTCATGTTGCAGAGGACCTTAGAAGTGGTCTCTTGTTTTTTTGTTTTTTCTTTTCCAATGCAACATGCCCATCCATCTACATTGTTCCTTAGAGGTGATCATGTGAGTTTCCATTTGAATACTTCCAATCATAGGGAGCTCACTAATTTTTGAACAACCTGTTGCATTTAGGATGGCTCTGAATGTTAGAAAGATGAACCAAAATGGGCCTCCCTCAAAATTCTCTACCCATTGGCCTCAGGGTGGGTCTCTGTAACAACAGTGAATGAGAAAGAAAAAGACTAACTGCATCAGAAGGGATGTAGCAAGAGATGACTTCTCAAGTCAAATAGCTTGGTTCTAATTGCCGTGGTGCCCAAGAAGGGCTGAGTCAACTTCAACATGTACACTGAAAGAATATAAGTCAAGTGGGGGAATGAAGAATGTCTGGGGAAGTAGGCCTGCTTCTGTTGCTCTGGGAATGGTGTCTAAGTCTGGGGAGAGATCCAAGCTTCCACTTTAAAAGAGTAAAATAACATATTTGAATTAGTTCCCAAACTTACAAGTAAAACTGAAATTATGTATGTTATCATAACAAATGTGATTATGAATATATTGAATGCTGAAAACAAATGAGCAAGTTTAATTAAAATTTAATTAAAATTTTCAACTTAAGATTATTAAATGTTAATTGTATTAGATGATTACTAAATATTATAATATAATAATATTTATATGTAATTAAATATTAAATATTTCAGAATTTCAAGATTTTACCAAATATACGGAGGATTTGGTACTAAATGCTCAATTAGATTTTTCGGTTGTCAAAATATACATTTAACAAGCAAATATGTGGTTTTGACATTGAGCAAATAAATATCAGATTTTCTTACAAAGATATAAATATATTTTCCCCACCAAAAAAAAGAATTCATTTTTTGGAAACATATCTGACATTGGATAGACATCTACATAATTAACTTAGTAAATTTTAACCAGACATTTTGGCACTGAAAAGACACATTCATTATTAAAATTCCACTCTAAAATCAAAAAATTCATTGTCAAAAAGTTTCTGGAATGGACCATTAATGCATTATGCTCATTAAGTCAATGAATTTCAATATCATCACTGGCTAATGAGTGGCCACCATAATTATTCAGATCCAAAACTACTTTTTAAAAGAAAGACAGTAAGTATATCTACATGAAAATATTTTTACATCATTTTCCTGGCCTTGTTAGTATATTATCATGGGAATAATTTTTCTCAATTAATTAACAATGACTGATTGTATACACTGCCTTATGGTATACAAATAATTCTATCTATCTATCTATCTATCTATCTATCTACCTATCTATGTATGTATCTATCTATGTATTTATGTATGTATGTATGTATCTGTCTATTCTATCTATCATCTATGTATGTATGTATGTATGTATGTATCCATCTATCTATCTATCTATCTATCTATCTATCTATCTATCTATATCTCCACATATCTCTGTCCCTTTTGGGATAAATTTGCTTTTTTCAACAACCTTGTGAGGTAGATACTACAAATGGTACTATTACCATTTCTCAGATAAAGGGTTATGAGAAGGAAATAATACAGCTCAGAGGGGTTGAATGATTTGCCCATGAATATAACCAGCTAATATGTGTTCATTTGAACCTAGATCTCACCTATCTCCAAGTCTAGTACCCTTTCTACTACAACATAATTCTATGTGTTTCCCTGACCACTAATTACATTACAAGATATACCAAAAATACATCAAGGAACATAGTTTAAAAATTCCAATGTGCTGTCATGGGAATTTAACTATGCAGAAATTTGAATTGGGTTAAACATTTAGATATTTGATCACATAGACAAACAGCTTAGTGGTTTTTTTTCTTTCATCTAGAATTTAGGACACTGTATTACCATATCTTAATATTCACTTTATTGATTAATATCCAATTTTAATTATTTGTATGGCTTCATAATGACACTTGTGAAGTTAGAACTTTAAATGAACTCACTTTATTACCCAAGTTCATATTTTAGAGGTAATTCAATCTCTCAGTTATGCTGCCATTATACATACCCCAAGGTCCTTTAGACATGGAAATCCCAAAAAATTCCTCCCTCAGTCCTGATGAGGTTGTGCCAAAATTAATTAAGGCAAATGAATGCTCCAAATTAATTCCTTCCTCTTAACTATTGTTTGATTAATTGCCTGTGCTTGACAAGATATTTTGCATGAAATATCAACAATATGATTTAAATCACACTCATAATTACTAACTCTTCAACCATAGTAATTAATAAATTGCTTTCTTCCCAAGGGACTATCTTCAAAAATTTAAACCTGTTCTAACTGGGGTGGTCCCTTGAGCTTTTCTTGCTTCCTAATGATTACAGGAAACCTTGGATGCCTCCCAACCCCATCATCTGATGACCCAACTTCTTCAACTCTATTGCTGTCCCATTTGATCCAAGACAACGATATCTCATCACTAATGACCTTCAGTCTAACTTGTCTAAGGGGGGAAATAAAGTCCAATTAACATACAGGAAATTTGGGTAACTTTTCATTCTTTTAGATTGCAGGAGGAATTATCCCTGTCCTAGGCTAAGTAAGAGTGAACAAGAGCCAAGACTGTCCATCATTTTCCCCCCTCGGGCTATGGAAGAATCCCATGATTTTCAAATTAATTTTTAGGTAAATGGAGAAACTGAATGCTTCTGCTATGAAAGACCATCTAACCCTAGCAAAAGGGCAAGATATTGGCAATCAGAAATCCTTGGGGGAGGGAACATTTTTCGGTGCCAGACTATCAGTAACAATTTTTCAACTTTGCTTCAATTATACCAATACATGTAATGATGGAAACACTAAGGAATTTTCCAGGAGGGTGAACAAATACATACCATATATTCAGATTCACATTGTTCCAAGTTGTAATTATGTAAAATATGGTAATTGAGTCCAGCTCAATGAAAACATGCAGTATGAATTTAACTAATGCAACAACTTTGGGGAGTTTCAGTATTCAGCCTAATGGGACCTTGATATAGGTTTTCTTACTCTGACTGTATATTTGCTTATATTGACCAGGAAAACCTGAGAAGCCTATAGGAATATGTGTAAAGAAAATTATATGGAGGAAAGTTATGAAAATTTTTATAAGAATTGAAAAATTCAGTTTTGTATTAAGGTTTTATTCTATACTGGCAAACATCTGGAGAGTTGTATATACTTGGATGAGGGGTTATTAACCTGAAGACCATGCTTTTGGTTTGTTGTGGTTTAAGAAAAAAAAAATTCTAGTCTCTATTTCAGCGTAGTTTTCTCTATAATCCTATGTATTACATTTTAAGCCTTAAAAACATTATTCTGACAAGGGGTGCACAGGGCAACAAGAGTCTAAAACCTACACAAAAAAAGTTAAGAACCTCTGCCTATGTGTGTGTGTGTGTGTGTGTGTGTGTGTGTGTGTATGTGTATATGCGTGTGTGTTCATGTGTGTGTGTGTATGTGTGTGTACATGTTCTCCCCCAAAAGAATATAAACTCCTTGACAGGAAGGACAATTTCATTTCTTTCTTTGTTATCTCCAGTGCCAAGCACAGTGCCTGGCAACACACTTAATAAATGTGTGTTGATTGATGACAGTTTCGATATCTGTCTCACTTCTGACATGATAGCTGTTAATTCTACTCTATTTTTTCCCTCCTGCTGGGAGGAAGAGAGGCAAGCATAGAGTCTTAAAATGTTGTAAGTAGACAAAATCTACAGAAAGCCTGGCTTGAGAGACAAAGCTCATTTTCAGTAGACATGTGGGGTCAAGGGTCTGGTCCTGGCATTCCTTCCAGCCACTCACTGACATATACAGAGGGAATCAAGGTGATTTCTGGGAACCCTGTTCTTTCAGGTACCTAGAAGATGGCCATGTCTACCCTGGAGTGGTGCAAGCTTCTCTAGCTAGGAATAAGATATACCCAACTCCTGACACAAGACACTGTAAGGACAGAAGAGTTTCTGTGCAAACCAGATTCATCATTGCATACATACATATAGATATATACACATACATACATACACATGCATGTTATACATATATGGATATGTATACATGTATATGTGCATATAAATGTGTGTGTTTATATATACATGCACAATACACATACATATAGTAGGAATAAGACTGGGAAACAGAAAGATAATGACTTCTCTCTTTCTACCTTTTAGCTTTGTCTCTGTACTGTTCCTCCTACCCTTCTCCTCACTAATTTGCCTGGAGAGGAGAAGGGGACTTAGAACACGGAAGCCAGACTCTTTGGCCCAGAATAATTGTTACTCTTAAAGAACAGCAACTACCATCAATGGTTCTTCATTATTTTGGGGTCATGGACCCCTTTGGCAGTCTGATGAAACTGATGGACCTTTTCCTCAGAATCAAGTTTCTAGAAGCTAGGAGGCTCAGTGGATAGAGCACTGGGCTTAGAAGCCATGGAATACTTGAATTCAAATA
>JAQQSU010018228.1:0-10524 GCA_028627135.1 Pseudochirops cupreus
TTGACAGTGTGAAGAATACTGAGAAAATAGACCAGATTATTATAATGGTAATATATGATAATATAATGGTATAAGTAATAAATCAGAAAATGATGGACTAGAGTAGGAGTGGGGAACCTATCTTGGAGGCCACATGTGGCCCTCCAGGTCCTCAGCTGTGAAACTGAATATGAACTTTGCATATTCACACAAACAATTCTATGAATTCGATAGATTAGATAATTCAAATTGCTATGAAAGTAGCCTGTTTTGGATGGGAGAAGAAGGGGAGAAGGATAGGGTAGAGAGAAATACAGTTAACAATCATAACTGAAAAAAAAAACATTTTGAGGCAAGTTTTTTTATGATAAAAGCCTCATTTCTCAAAAAGAGAACTAGGTCAAATTTATAAACAAATCAGTCATTCCCCAACTGATAAATGATCATAAGACATAATCAGTTTTTAGATGAAGTAAACAAAGCTTTCTATAGCCATATGAAAAAAAAATTCTAACTCGCTATTGATTGGAGAAATTCAAATTAAAACAGTTCTGAGATACTTCCTCATACCCTTTAGATTGGCTAGTAGGACAGGAAAGGTAAATGACAAATTTTGGAGTGCAATTTGGAAGTATGCCCAAAGGGCTATAAAGCCATGCTTACCTTTTTAACTAGCAATACCACTGCTAGATTGCTATCCCAAATGAGATTTTTTTTTAAATAAAAAAGATCTATATGTACAAAATGTTGTATGTGAGTATGATGGAATAATATTGTAGTATGAGAAATGATGAGCAGAATACTTCTGGAAAAACCTGGAAAGATTTTCATGGGCTGATGCAAAGTGAAATGTACTGTGTAGAAAGTAACAACAATATTGTGAGATAATCAGCTGTGAATGATTTAGCTATTCTCAGAAACGCAATGATTCAAGACAACTCTGAAGGACCTTAGAAGAAAAATGCTATCCATCCCCAGAGGAAGAACTGATGGTGTCTGAATACAATTGAAGCATACTTTTTTTTACTTTCTTTATTTTTCTTGATTTTTTTGTCTATGTTTTCTTTCACCTATTTCTTTCACATTACTGTTATGAGTATGTTTTACAGACTACAAATGCATTACCGATATAAAATTGTTTGGCTTCTAAAAGAGTGTGGAATGGGGAGGAAGGGAGAGATTTTGTAACTCGAGGTTTTAAAACAAATGTTAGAAGTTGTTTTTGTATGTAACTGGGGAAAAATAAAATAACAAATTAATTAAATAATTAAAAAGAAATCAATTGTATATGATCAAGATATAATTATGAAAACAAACTAAAACTGACTGAAGATATCAATTTAATATTCATGTGTGTGACTCTGCTTCTATATATGTATGTATCTTTCTGAGTCTATTCAGACTTACATACATACACACACGTTTTATTGAGAAGGAGGCAGATGTCTAGATCTTAAGATAGTAGAGAAAGTAATGTATGTGCAACTGTTTCTATTGCTCCTCCAGGGACTGGTGATGACTCATTATGTCTTCTTAGCTTACACATTTGTGTAGGGCAGACACTAGTGAATTTTCAGCAGCTATCTTCTTCTACAGTGGTGCTCTTTGATATTGAATTGACTGACTTGTGTTAAAAAATGCTGAATGTCTGATATGACTGATCATTTAAGGAAAAATAAATGTCTTATCAGGCTTGCTCCTTGAGGAGACTGAGGAAATAGAATTGAAGTTGAAGACAAATCAAGGTGTTAATCTGATTAATGGAATCTCTGTAAACCAAATTGCTAAAATTGCAGGCCTTCACAGTTATTGAAGTGGTCAAGGATCATCCAAAGTTTTCACTGAGTTTCACCCATGCTGACATTTCCTTACATTGCTATTGGTAGAACTTTCTCTGTTTCCTTCCAGTGGAATAGAGGATGTGTTGAGCTTTGAGTTGGTAACTTATAATAACTAGTATGTGAGATGAGAACAACAAGAAGTAATATTTATATAGTGCTTTAAAGCTGACAGTGCTTTTAGTAAATTATCTCATTTAAGCAATAAAAACTATCAAATGCTTTGCTAATATCTTTTTTCACAAATTAGATTTCCACTCATCTATCCACCCATTAGTCAATTGGAAAAATTCTTTAAATGCCATCTTTGTGCAAGTTCTATGATACTTGATAGGGATATGGATAAAACAACAAAACAAAAACAAATAAACAAAAAAAAAAGCAAAACTTCCCAATCTCTACCTTAAAAATTTTGATGCTAATGCCTTTAGTCCAAGTATGATCATCATTAATATTAATTTATACTCTACAGTACATTTTTGTAACTTACTTGATTGTCTCTTTTATTTAGGTTATTTTTTCCTTTTTCCCCCTCTGAGATAATGATTATTACCCTTGCTTTTTTTTTTTAATTTCATCTAAAGCATAATAGTCCAGCCCATTAGTTTATTTCTATGTCTTTCTTTTTTCAAGCATGTTTCTTGTAACAATATATAGTTGGATTCTGTTTTTTTTTTTTTCCTGGTTGCTTCCTTGACCTATGAAATATTTCATGTTTTCCTTTATTTTTAAGTCATTTGACTTTTTCATTATTTCTTGATACCATGAGCTTCCACTTGGCCAATTCTGAATTTTGGTTAGTTATTTTCTTGAAGCCACAGGTGAGGTTTGGGTGATAGGTGGACCAAGGTGGATAAGTAGCCCTGAAAAGGGCCCAGGAAGCCAACACATCAGAGGTGCTAGTCCTCCATGAAGACCTCATAGATCCCAAATAGATAAGTAAAAAGCATACGGATGCATGAGTAAATAAATATTTATTTATCTGTCTTATTTAGACCCATCCATAGAACTTCCTAAGAATGATAAGACAAATACAGATAAACATAATATAAATTAGACTGTGAGAAGTGAATAAAAAAATTACAAATTCCTCCAAGATCAGATAAAGGAGACTCCCTTTACATCCTACCTCTCTTGATGATCTTATCAGCTCTTATGCTTTCAATTACCTTCTCCATGGAGATGATTCTTAGGTACATAAATCTAGGCATGGTCTCTCTATCAGTATTACAATGACTTCGTGTCTTTTGAATATCTAGGGTTGGCAGTCACAGAGGTATGTCAAACTCAACACATTCAAAATAGAATGTATTTTTCCCAAATCCTTTCTGTTTCCAACCTTCCCAAATATTATCCAAAGAGCTATCATTCCACTAGGCACCCAGCCTCTTAACTTCTGTGTCATCATCAACTCTTTACTCTTCCTCAACTCACATATAAAATCTGATTCCAAATCATGCTTTTTTCCCCCTCTTGATATAATCTGCAAGACACAATTTTTCTCTCTGTTCACAATCACAATAATGAATCTAGCCCTCATCACCTCTTCCCTGAATGAGGGCAATAATCTTCTAAGCAATCCCCCTGACTCATCTGTTCCAACTCTGATCCATTTTCAGTGATTTTTCTAGATAATAGGTCTGAACAGGTCACCTCTCTCATCAATGAATTCCAATAACTCACTATTATCTCTATGGTCAAATACAAATTCCTGTGTTTGGCTCTTAAACCCTGAATAATTTGACTGTTTTTAAATTCTTTTGCATTTATAATCTTGCCCAGTCTCACCCTTCTAAAAAAAATGCAAAACCACTCACTTTAACCATTCATCTTTGCTACCCATTGCCCTATATATATATTTTTTTTCCCCCTTTTTTGTGGTTAAACTTCTTGAGAAGGTTATCTGTAATAGTTGCCTATAATTCCTTTCCTCTCTCTTCTTAAATCTCTAGTATATGGCTTCCAACATCATTGAAATGACACTGTTCTCTCAAAAGTTACTAATGATCTCTATCTAATGGTGTTTTCTCAGCCTTCATTCTTCTTGACCTCTTGGCAGATTTTGATACTGTTGATAATGTGCTTCTCTTTAATAATTTCTTTTCCTTAAGTTGTTTTTTTGTTTGTTTTTTGTTTTGTATTTTTGTGTGTGTGTGTGACACTATGATCAACTGGTTCTCTTCCTATCTATCTGAATGCTCCTTCCCAGTCTATGTTAGATCTTCATCTAGATCATGATAGCTAATCTTATGTGGATCACAGGGTTGTATCCTTGGACCTCTTTCCTTCCTATTTTTTTCACTTAAATATCTTATCAGCTCCCATAGATTCAATTACCATGTCTATGCTTGTTATTCTCAAATCTGCTTATTCAGTGCTGACCTCTCAGGTGAACTTCATTGTCACAATTTCCAGTTCCTATTGAACATCTTAAAGCGCATATCCCACAGAAATCTTAAACTCAACAGGTCCAAAACTGCCCTCATTTTCTTTCCCATAAAACCTTCTATCTTGCTATTTTCTCTATTATTATTGAGCCTATCATCATTCTCCCAGTCACATAGGCTACCAATCTAGAAGTCATCCTCAAGTATTCTTTAAATTCAATTAGTTGTCAAGTCTTGCCTTTTATATTCAAAATAGCTCTCTCTTGTTTTGTTGATTTCTCTTTTCTGACACCTGCACTGCACTCATTACTTCATACCTGAAATATGACAATAATCTCTTGCTTTTTCTTCTAATCACTCTTTCTTTTCAGTTCCTTCTCCATTCAGTTTCTTACTTATAAGTCTGACCATGTCACTCATCTAGTTGATTCTACTGATTCTCTACTACCCATCAAGAATGAAAATCCTTCAAAATCTATCCCTCCTAACTTTTTAGTCTTTTTGCATCTCACATTCCACCAATGTACTCTGTGATCAGATAACACTGACCCATCTGCTACCTCTGGAACAAGATATTCCATCCTCAAATCTTGGCATTTTCACTGTTTCCCATGCTGGAGTGCTATCCCTCACCATCTCTGAATCTTGACTTTCTTGTTCTTCTTCAAGTCTCAGCTAAAATCTAACCTTCTACAGAAAGCCTTTCTCAATTCATCTGAATTCCAGTCCCTTCCTTCTGTTGACTATACCTAGTTTGTCAGGTCTATATCTTATTTGTACATAGTTGCTTTTATGTTGCCTCCTTTATTAGGCTTTGAGCTCCATGATTGTATTTTCAATCGTTTGCCTTTTTTGTATCTACAATACAGTGTTTGGCACAAAATAAGTGCCTAATAAATATTCATTGATTGAATAACTAATGATGTAGGTCTCAAAGCATACCTGCCAAAATAATACTATGCTTGTCCTTATTTTTCTACAAATTTACCATAATTTTACCTAATATGTTAGGATATTTCCACATTTTCTCTTGATATTGAAATAATTCTAGCATAGAATTTGTTAACCACTGATTCTCGTGTGCTTTCATTACATAAACAGCCTGCATTTTTTTTTCTGACTCACACATTTTCTTGATGATATCCTTTTAGGGTTTCTCCATAATTATTTATCCTCCTCCTTTTCTGCTTCTCCTCCTCCTCTTTTCTCCTCCTTCTCCTCCTCTTATTCTTCTTCCTCCTCCTCCTCCTTCTTTTTATTTCTTCTCTTTATCTTCCTTCTCTGCCTCCCCCATCTCTTCCTTCTCCTTCTCCTCCTCCTCCTCCTCCTTCTATTTCTTTCTTTCTTTTTGCTTTTTGGAGGGGGGAAGGTAGGGCAATTGGGGTTAAATGACTTGCCCAAGGTCACACAGCTAGTAAGTGTTAAGTGTCTGAGGTCAAATTTGAACTCAGGTCCTCCTGACTCCAGGGCCACTGCTCAGTTCCCTGTGCCACCTAGCTGCTCCATCTTCTTCTATTTCTTATGCTTCTTCTTACACTTCTATTTCTTCTTTTCCTTCTTCCTCTACCACTGCTGCTACTTTTAGCACTACTATAACATCTACTATTACTACTAATTCTGCTTCTATTATTACAACCACCACTACTAAAACCACCTACTACTACTGCTGCTTCAAAAACCACTACTATCACTACTACTACTACTACTACTACTACTACTACCACCACTACCAATTATCTTTTAAACAGAAGTATTCTCTTCATGATGTTATTTTGCTGATAATCATAGAACACACACAAAGACACAATCTCTGAATAATTCTAATTGAGATTCTTTCAGAGAAAAAAAGAAGAGATGGATGGTAAGCCTAAATAAACTGCAGTAAATTACCAGTGTCAACTTATGTGCAAAAATGACATAAAAATTTCCTAAGAAATATGTATATTCATGGCTAGAGTGAGATAGAAATAAGGAATACCATTGAGACAACTTCCATGGTGACCTGGTGCCCATGAAATATTAAAATATCTAGATGAAAAGTTGCTGATAATTTGTTGGCTATCCTATTAAATATTTATGGGAAGGACAGATGGAAAGAAATAGATGGATAGATAGATAGATAGATATCACATGGGATATGAAAGCCAGGATGGGTCATAATCAACATTGCTGGAAGGTGTAACTCACAGATTCTTTGAGGTAGGAAAGAACTATTTTTTTTTTGCCTCCATTAGAATTTATTTCTCAAACATTTATTATTTTGTGTTATTATTCATCAATTTTTCTATGAGTAAAATACCATTTTAACTGTTTCTGCATATTTATATGCTTATATATTTTTTATTAAGTTAAATTAAATTATGGCCCAACTTTGGGGAAAAAATCAGGGCATTTCTTATACATGAAATATATTTATTACATTTTATTTTGAAAAACATAATTATCACCTAATATAAGGAGCCTATCTATTTAGATCTTCTAAAAAGTTTTGTAATTACAAGCTAAGATTATTATCACCTACATGTTTGATCTTAGAAAAAAAAGGTAGTAATTTATTGTGTAACCAGCTTAAGCAGGCAATTTTCTGTTGTTAATTGGGTTGGATAAGCTTAACTAAAAAGTGGCTCATCTCTTGAAAAGTCATATTATCTCCACAAATAGTCCTTAAAAATGACCAAAAGCTTTGAATGCAGAAGGAATAGCTTTGGTTCTATGATTCAGAGGATTGTGAGGAAAAAGGTTATAAAGACTGGCAAAAAATGAGAACAATTCTTTATTGAGTCACTAGATAAAAATAAGGGGAAGGTACACACAGTTTCTGCTCACCCTTATCTCCTGGGCTGTGTTGTTTTCACATGCTAGTTAAAGCAATGACTAGCAATAGGGAAGGCAGTATTATGTAGTAGAAAAAATGGTGCATTCAAAGTCTGTTCTGGATTCTGCATCTTGCCAGTTTGCTAAATTGATTAATTGTTTAAATTAACTTTAGTTAACTCTTTAGGGCACACTGAATTTACATTCAGATCATTTGAAAAAAGGGGATAATTTTATTTCTTCTTTACCTATCATCTTTCCCTCAATTTATTTTTTTTTTATGATACTGACATAGTTAGGATGTAAAAGAGAAGTGTTGACAGTACACATTCTTATTACAGCCTTGGGTTTCTTAGAAATAATTATAGTTTATATTTACCTATAAATAATAGTAGCTCTCAGAATTGACATAAACTTGGTATACTAACTACTTTACCTTTTTAAGAAAAGGTATATACACACACATAAACACACATACATATACACATATAATATATATGTGTGCATATCTATAGGCATAAATATACATACATATATACATATGTGTGTATAGAATATTTCCTTAAAATGATAAAGTGATTTACAAAATATATGTCATTTCTGAGATTGTGTGTGTGCATATGAGTATATGTGTGTGTTTCTGAAATATTTTGTCAAAGACTTTCTACATCTATTGATATAATCATATGATTCCTCTTGATTTTATCCTTAATATGTGTAGTTAAACTTAAAGTTTTCCTAGTATTAAACCAACCTTTCATTTTCAACATAAATCAAATCTGGTCATAGTGTATTATCTTTTGATGCATTGTTTTATTCTCTTTGTTGCATTTTCTTTAAAATGTTTTCATCTATGTTCATTAGGGTATTAGTCTATAATTAATTTTTTTTCTTTTGTGTCTGGGTAGGTTATGTATGACAACTATATCTCTGACATAGAAGGAAAATTTGGAAGAATACCTTTTGTCAGAGTTGTTTAATCTTCTTTTTTTATATTTTTTAAAATTTGTTGATTTTCAAGTATTTTGCTTGCATCAACAATTTCTTATTGTTTCTTTCTCTTTTTTGTTAATAAAAATACTTAGATTAAATTTTGCCTAAGAAACATTTTGAACATTTTGAAATGTTACCTTGTTTTTGATTTGATGAAATTTTACATTTTGTATGATTTGCTCTTTAGCAATTCTTTTTCATTGATATTTTATTTCCCATTAGTTTTAATATTTTAACGTGGATATTTCTTTGCTATAAATTTATTGCATTGTCATCAGTAAATTATGCGTGTAATATTTCTTGTTTTTTTGCATCTGTTCATGTATTTTGGTAATCTTCTAAACTTGAATCAAATATCAGTGTGATTTCAGGCAAGATACCTAATTCTTTGCTTCCCAGCTCCTTTATCTATAAAATGGGAGGTTGGTTTAGATGATATAGATCTTTTCTGCCTATAAAAAAAAAAATCTTTATAGTACCTCCTTATCTTTGAAAACTGAGAAAGCTGACTAAAAAAATACCTGTGATTAAATGCAGCTATTCATCTCTTCAAAGTAATATGAAATATACCAAATAAAAGAAAAGAAAAGAAAAAAAAACAATAAGAGAACAAAAGGGAAAAATGATTCCAAGAACTGAAACTATTGTAAGGAAAATAATAAAAAACAGCCTGTATTCAACAAGAATTCCTGGTTTAAAAAAAAAGAGAGTACTTTGATAGAAAATATCTTTAGTCTAGTTGCTTATATATTTATAATATATCATAATAATTATAACATATAATTCTATATAGAGAAACAAAAAAATAGAAAAAGTCTTCCAAATTATGGATACACACACACACACACACACACACACACACACACACACACGTGTGCACACACATGCATGCACACACATTTAAGGTTATATCACCAATCTCCATAAATAATGAAGAAATCCATAATGAGCCATTAAGTAGATAACAGACAAAATATACTATTGCAATTGTATACTTTAAAACATTTTTTCAGAAAAAAAAGTGCCAAAAATTAAGTAATAAGCAAAAAGATAGAAAAAATTACATGAAAAATGTTATGTTATGTTATATTATATATTATATTTTTGATGAATGTATATATGTGTGCATACATTATATATTACATGTTATATGTTAAATTCCAATATGCAATTAAAGTTAGTAATTAACCCAAATTAATCAGATTGAAAGTTGTTTTCCAATAGACAAATGGCCAAACAAATGAAAAAAAAAAGTTCACAAAATTAGAAAACTATTAATAATCATCTAAAAATACTGCAAATTGTTAATTGCCAGAGCAATTAAAATTCAAACAACTCTGAATGACCAAACCCACTGTCCTATAATATTGGCAAAGCTAGTGAGGATCATCACTGATACTAGGCAAGATACCTAACTTCTTTGCTAGGAAAGAGGCATACTCATTCTTTGCTTGTGTAATTTTGAATTGGTCCACCATTTTACAAAGCATTTTTGTTAGAAGAGTTATGATACCATTCATCCCTACTGACATTATTATCTTGTAGTGTGGTTGTAGCCCCAAAGATTTAATTGATAATAAGAAAAAAATCTGTTACAGTTTTTAGAAGAATTATTACTAGTAGCAGATATTTAGTAGTGGAAACTATGTTTAAGGTTTTGGGATAGATCATTATATATCAATATAATAGACTATTATTATCTTGTAAACAACAATGACCAAAAAGATAAAGTATTCAAAGAAATAAAGGAGAGAATAAAGAGTAAACAAAATAAAAAGAGTGGTAGAGATGATTACCACAGTTTTATAGAATGGAAACAATTATAACTATCAAGATCAAGTAACTAGATCAAAAATTGGAAAATTATTATTAATTATAATATATGTGCATATATATTTTATATACCTTTTAAATAAATAGAATATAATTAAAATGTAAAGTTCAGTGAATTATTTGACCAAATCACATTTTTATACTATTGTAATGATACTGGGATTTGAAGATCTTCCATACACCTTGAACTTGCTGATGTAACAGGAAGGGGTGGAGCAAGAGAAAGCCAGAACGAAGCTAGTCGCTGTGTTGTGCTGACTGGAAGTGGTGGCAGTGGCAGTGGCTGCAGCTGTGGCATGAACTCCTTTTTCTTCAAGCCTGCCAGAATCTCTGCTAAGGACTACTGAGAGACAGGAACTGCAGGGGGCTGGAGCTGCTGGGAGCAAGCTGCCTGGAAACTGAGCAGTTGTGTGAGTGAGGAGAGTAGGATCTTTGCCTGAGGTAGCCTGTCCTATTTTGAAGGCTTGAGAATGTGGGTGTTTACTACATTAACCACATGTGCCAAATTCACAACTACTGTGTTGGCTTTGACTTTCAGGTTTCAGGACCCAGTTTTCTGGTATTTGAATAAATGCTCGAGCTATATTTCCCATGTAGAGAGCCTGCCAGATTTTGTGATTAATAACCATAGCAACATACTTATAGTTACTGTAGTCATTGTGAATACTGCATTTTTGATA
>JAQQSU010018229.1:0-10524 GCA_028627135.1 Pseudochirops cupreus
TCTTGGCTCCGCCCCCCCCCCCCCGGCTCATAATGTTTCAATGGTAGTTAATCTGTGATTGAAAGAAGCCCGAGTTATATACAGATGATGAAACTCAAACTCAGAGAGATAGATCCCCTAGTTAGAAAGGTACAGAGCTAGAATTTGAAACCAGTAAGTCTCCTTACTCCAAATACAATGATCTTTCCACTGAATTATGCTACCCTCTCAATTACAGATTAGAGAAGTCAAGTGACTTGACCATGACCATATAATTCATATACCTTAGAAGCAGGAGTAGAAGCCAGAGCTTCTTAACACTATTTCCATTATACTACCAACCCTTTCATGCTAGCTCTCAATACGGTTGTGGGTCCTTCCTCATTAGAATGTTTTAGAAATGATGCATACAAGTTGGAATAGCTGACTTCTGGTATCTTCTTAATATGGGATTTTGTGAAGTCTTATTACTAAGTAAATATCCTTCAAACCTAGCACAAGGAGGAGTGATGTTGTACAGTATTGAAAGCATAGCATGCAAATGAGTTACAGGATAATTAGGGAGTCTTATTTTATTGACTGGGCCAATAAATCAAGAGTTCCTTCATTTAGAATCTATTTTCTAGTAACTTTTTAAAATTTTTATCTTAAAGAAAGTTTAAAATAATTTCCCAAGATCTTATCAAATATAAGTATTTTTTAAAGAGGTGAGTTTTTCATTGAAAGTCAGTGTATAACTTCTTAACTCACTTAAATATTTGTTGAGATTAAGGGACTATGATTAATAGGTTGTGAAAATTGTGGGGGATACAAAAATGGAATAAGATGTGGTCCTTGAATTAGGGAGTTAATAAATAATCCAGTAGGAAGATGAGTCATATAAACAAGTAAAAATAATTCACAGTAGAATATCATAATATCCAAGAAGAGAATCAAAGTACTATGGAAATTTTATGAGTGAAAGATCACTTCCTTCTAGGAGATCATGAGAGGCTTCCTGGAAGAGGCAGAAGCTAATACAGGACTTGAAAGGAGAGAAGGATTTTCATAAGTAAAGATGGTGGAGTTATCACTGGAAGGGCTCCATTCCAGGTCTGGGGAATGATGAGAGGAAAAGTGAAAATCAAAGTGAGCAGGCTGATAATGGAAGACATGATATAGTTCACTTTGGCAAGAACAATATATGAAAGAAAGGGAGTGGTATGAAAGAAAGCTGGGAAAGGTGGGTTGGAGTTAGAATGAGTGGAGTCTAAAATGCCAGGATCAGGAATCTTTTCTTAATTTGGTGATCAGTGGGAAGCCACTGAAGGCTTCTAATCAGAGCACTGATACAATCACAGTCATGCATTAGGAAGACTATTTAGTCTGTGGTGTGACAGATGGATAAGAGAAGAGAGTAAAGGTAAGGAGATGAGTTAGGAAATGATTACAACAATCCAGGAGAGAGGTGTCAAGGTCTTGAGTTTGCATGGTATTTGTAGGAGTGAGAAGGAGGAAGGGGATGAATTTGAGAAATATTTTTGAGATTAACTGATGACTTTAGGTGATTGGATATTGTGGGTGGGAGTTGGGAAGGGTAGTTGATGAGGAAGATATGATGGTTTTCAAGTGTGGATACCTAAGAGGATGGCATTGCCATTAGCAGACATAGGAAAGTTATCAGATAGAGGCATGTTTTAGACATGCTGAACTTGAAGGACTATTGAAAGACTACTTAAATATCTTCATTTAAGTTCCATGGTTTCACTGAGAGAATGGATGCTATGAAAATAAATAAGTTAAGCACTTCTAGCATGATGGTGCCATAGCAAAGTGTTATTTTTTTACTATTATCCTGACAGTCTGAACTATGAAAAATGCAGACTTTGTCTATTTGAATTTTAAATTTGTCTGGTCTCTTCTCTTGAGCAGTCTACCTTACACATGGAAACTTATTCTCACCTTTGTCAGGACACGGTACTCATTATTTTAGGATTTATTTTATGCCATAGAGGTTCCTGAATGTCAGTTTAAGAAGGGGGACATCTACCCAAAGATATGAAATCTCCAGACCTTTTGGCATTCAGGAAAAGGATACTAAACCTTTTCTCTTTTCCCATTTATCCAGAATTTGGAAATATCTAGATTGGACTTGGTCAGATTAACATTCAAAATATAGGAAATTAAAAGGATTTGGAGTTAGAAGTTCTTCTAGTACAATCCCCTTCCTTTTTCTGTCAATAAAGATTTATTAAGTGCCTACTCTGTCAAGCAGTGAACAAGGTGCCAGGAAAGTGAATTTTAAAAAATGAAACAATCCCTACTAGTGGGGAATTTACATATCAGTAGACAATAATTTTGACAGTCAATAGGCATTTATTAATCACCAGGCACTGACCTAACTGCAGCTAAGTGGTGAAATAAATATAGTTCTAGACCTGGAGTTCCTCCTTTTCATGAGTTCAGCCTCAGATATTTACTAACTGTGTGACCCTGAACAAGTCACTAAACCTTAGTTTTCTCATCTGTAAAATGAACTGGAGAAAGAAAACGACTCTATTATCCTTGCCAAGAAAACCCCAAATGGGGTCATGAAGAATTGGACACAATTTAAAAAATGACTCAGCTCAACTCACTGTGCCAAGCACTAGGAATTTAAAGAAAGGTAAACACAGTCTCTGTTGTCAAGGAGCTTGCAGTCTAATGGGGATACAAAGAAAACACATATTAGAGATAATGAATATAAAGAGTGCTAGCATTAAGGGGACTCTGGAAGTATGTTTTATAGAAGACTGGATTTTTCACATAGCTGTTAATACTTGCTTTAAACTGGCTCATTAAACTGGCTAAAAATTAGTTTATGCTATAGTCCCTGAGCATTTAAATAGTTTTCCTTCTTCATCTTAGCAATCACATCTATTATAGGTGAGGAAATTGAGACTCAGAGCTGTTATAATAACATAGGATCATGGATTTAGAACTAGAAAGAATTTCCCAGGTAACATAGTCCTTCTTCCTTTACTAGTGAAGAAGTGAGCACTAGGAAGGCAAAATAAATTGCCCAAGGTCACAAAATTAACCAGTAGAATTATAGGTCCTTTTTCACTTTTCAAATCCAAGACCCTTTTGGACCTACTATATAACTCTGTGCACAATGGATTTCTGCTCCTTTTTCTTTCTGAGCCCCATTGTCTTAACCTGTATAGAAAGGTGACCCTCAACCTTTATGTTGATACCTTAATTGTCTAAGATACTAGGATTCTGGGATTCTTAATGTACTTAGTATTCAATATGCCTATGTAAATCTGGTCAATTTCCTTTACTATTGCTACTCTTTTCTGGTTTACTCTGATCTAAATGTGAATGGTTTTGTATACTTATCAGAGTACCTTTTTTTTTTTAAGAATTGGAATTATGCACACAGACAATTGGAAAATGCACAACCCAAAATATCTAATATATATCTAATCTAACATATCCTGTATGGAGCAGAGGTAAAAATAAAAACAAAAACCCACACCTAATGCCAAAAATGAATAGACCTTCTTTAAGACAGCTCTTCATTACTGCAACACTATTCTGAGATCTCATTTTTCATTACTAAAGCATGCAGCTTAAGGAATGAATACATGAACCAATCAATCAATATACATTTTTGAAAGACCTGCTGTTTGCCAGGCACTGTTAGGTGCCAGGAATATAAAGACAGAAGTATAACAGTGTCTGCTCTCCTGAAGCTCAAAACAACCACAAATCCCTATTAATACCGAGCCACAGTAGGGCATGGGCATTGCTCCCTACTCTCCGCACTGTGCAGACATACAGATCAAAGCTTAATATCACAACCCATCTTTAACACATCTGCAAAGAAATGATGGACATTCTTCTACTTCCTTTTTCCTGCTGACTTTTATTTATTTATCTTTGTTCTCTTGTTTTATAAAACTGATAATTTAGAAATACTAAAATGTGTGACCTCTGCTAGGTCATTTGATCTCTCTGCTTTTTCATCTATAAAAAGAGGAGACTGGATTAGATTATTTTTAAGATTCTTTACAGCTTTAAAGTTCAGTGATCATTTGATTCAATGTTTTTTTGTTCTATTAATTAGTGAGTAACACTTTTGTAATATATACAATACAACTTTATAATGCATATAATAGAGAAAGTAGGAAACCTATTCCCAGGTTGGAGTAACCAAACCACTGCATTCCCTTTGGGGCAATTATTAGTGTCATTATATGACTGAACATCATAGAACTTTATAAATCTTTTGTTTTCTAAAGATCTCTGTGTGTGTGTGTTTCTATGTTTGTCTATTTCTCTCTTTTTCTTCCTCCTACTTTCCCCTCTCTTCCTCCTTTTTTTCCATTTCATATCCTTCTACTTTTCCTATTCAATTTTCCTACTCCTTTTCCTCTTTCTCTACTTACCTTTTCTTTTTGTTTCTCTTTCCTATTCTTTCTTTCTCTGTCTATAATCCTTCTTTCTTGCCTATAGCCTACACCCACTGTGACAAAAGATATAACTGGATACCATGGTAGACTTATGGGGAAGAATTGTGGTACAGAGGAAAAAAGGCTGGTTCTGGAATCAGAGGATCTAGGTTTCAATTCCAGCTTATATACTGCTACCTGGTGACTTGGGACAAATCACTCAGTTTCCTGATCTGCAAAATGTCCCAGGAGGCTGTGTGATATAATGAAAAAGCATACTGGATTTGGAATCAGGACCTGGGTTTGAATTTCAGCTTCAATACCTTTTGTTATCTCCAAACCTTTGATGTCACCTAAGCTCTTTGGATGTTAGTGCCCCAAGCACAGACATGATAGAGTTGAATTAGGTAGTTGCTAGGGTTCTTCCAATTCTCAATCTATGATCTCATTACTTTCTCCATTATAGGAGAGTTGCACTATACATGTGTTATGGGAATCTGAAGATCTTCCCTGCCCCTAGGCCCTTTGTTAGGTTTAAGTGGCTCTGAGAACCTTTCCTGATTTGAAAGTATATTCTGCCCTCTAATAGGCTGAATGTGGTCACATGGCACCTGTGAGGGGAGGCTTGTTCTTCAGGAACACCCTCACCTTATTACTTTGTGATTGGGCAGTGGGTCAAGAGGGCTGTGACATTCTCTGATCCAGGAGAAGGCTATATATACCCTGATGTGAGTTTTTGCTTTGGGGCTTACTTTGGAAAGAGTTGTGCGATTTGGCCAGATAAGACTCTGGGAAGTTGTTGAGCCCCCCGGCGTTGAAAACCCAGATGTTGATGCTTCCCTCTCTGGTAACCCACTAGGTATGGATGTGATGGTCAGACAGTTGAAAGCCTGTCTGCTGATCTGTTTCTTTGTCTCCTTGTAACTTGTTTGTATTCTCTGAAGTTCAGGGTGCTGACTTTTCCCCCCTGACCTAGGTAGATGATATAAGTTTGATTGATTAAAGTAAGACTGTTAACCCATTTTGAGTTGCTTTCCTTTAGAAAAGCAAATCTAAGAACCTGTGCTAGCAGCCATCCTGGGCATGCTAGGGTGGTTGCTGATACAATATGTGAGAGGAGAAATTTGTCCATGAACTTTAGTGTATTATAACTGTCCCATAGTAAGATGCTAGTATATAAATGAGAAGGAAAAAAAATCACCTGGAGACCAAATGATAAATAATGGATATTATTCTGTTTCCCATCTCCCTTGGAAATTTGAGGAAACAAACTGCCCTCACATATGTTCTAGGAAACAATGAAAAGTATGAAATTAGTTTGTGGTTTCAGTCTCGGATAAAGACAGATGTCTGGTAACAAGCTTGATGACTTTGCTAATATGGTATTGATCGACAGCAATGTATGTTGAGCAACATATCAAGAATGAGAAAATTTCTCAGAGAAAGGACTGCAAGATTTCCCCAAAGTTCTAAGATCTCTGATTTATTTGAGTCCTTAATATTTTACAATATCTTATGGGAAAGGAATAATTTTCAGTAAATTAATTAGTGAAAGATGTGATAAATTGAGCACAATCATGAAGGACATACTTAAAAATGGCCCATTTAAGAAACAAAACACATGATTAATATTAATACAATAATAAAAATAGCTATGATATATCAAGTATTATTGTTGCGGTGTTTTTTTTGTTGTTGTTGTTCATTTGTTTTTTAGACTGGGTCTCCTTATATTATGAAGGATCAGACTTCACTAACCATTCACAGTCCAATGCCACAATTAACACAAGAATTTTGACCTCCATTGTTTCTGAATTGGATTGGTTCACTCCTCTGAGGTACCTGGGTTCCTGATGCTAAATGACTGAGAGTGTTTGAGTTCTTCAAAGACACAATTTGCCAACCTCAGTTTCTTGTAAATGTTTATTTGTATACCTTGGTCTTTCTTTCCATATTTTCCTAAATTAGTGGTAGTTGGACAAGTTGGATAATGCATGTTGGTTTTGTCAACCTTACCTATTTTTAAAATGACCGACTCAAAATGGTAACAGACAGGTATTTAGAATAATAGTAATAAAGCATGTATATAGTACCTACTATGGGCCATGTACTTTGCTAAGCACTTTACGAATATTATTTCATTTGATCCTCAAAATAAGTCTGGTTAGGTGCTATTATTATCCCAATTTTGTAGTTGAGGAAGTTGAGGTTAAATGATTTATCCAAAGTCACACAAGGTCACACACTAATAAGTGTCTGGGGCAGGATTTGAACTCAAGTCTTCCCAATTCTAGGACTTGTACTCTCCCCACTGTATCATCTTTCTGCCTCTACCATCAGATTTAGAGAGACAATGCGGCACAGTAAAAAGAGACCTAGCCATGAAGAATAAGGTTCAAGTCCCACCCTATGATTCATGCTAGCTCTGTGACCCTGAGAAAGTCAGTTAACCTGAAAGTACTTATGTTTAATGAAAATTCCAAGGAAAAGTCTCCAAGACTATAAGATGCAAACAAGGTGCCAACTTTTATTAGTAGAGTGTTTTCTTACTTGAGAGTTTCCTGTATCAAAGATATCACATATCTACACTATGTCTTTGATTTTATATATAGATATAGATAGATAGATATAGATATAGACATTTTGTAAAGGATAATTCTAGGCAAATTTTATTTGCATGTCTTCTTTCCAGTTGTTTTTCTAATATTGAAAGTAATTAATTTATGGTTGCATGTGAATAGCTATCAATTGAGGAATAGGATTTTTTTAAACCCATTTAACTGATAATTTCTCTATTGAGAAATATGACAGGAAACAATAAACTATAGTGATGAGAATTGTAGAAAATTATTAAAATGTAGATTGATTACTATTATAAAGCAATCATGATCAAATAAATCTTGAGAGGTAGGGGATATGGAAGTAACGCTTATATTTGCAAAGTGTTTTTACAAATATTATCCAATTTGATACTCACAACAACTCTCTATGGTCAATGCTTTTATTATTCCCATGTTACAGATAAAGAAATGAAGTCAGGTGAAGATCAAATGATTTGTCCTAGGTCACACACCTGAAAAGTGTCTGAGGATAGATTTGAACACAAACATTCCTGACTTCAAGTAAAATAGCTGATTTATTGTTTCATCAGTTTGAGGAGCTTCAAGTTGCACCAATGCAGGATAGCAGCTCATTTGTAATTTATAGTCATAGACACTTACTTGGAGCACTAAGTTAGGTAACTTGTCCATGGTCATGTAGCTAGTATGTATCAAAGGTCGAATTGAACCACTGCTTCCTGACTTCAAGGCTGACTCTATGCATCACCGATTCCTTTTAATCAAGCCATATTTAATATTTAATGTTATCTGAGATACCTGTTGGGAGACTAAATTATGTTGGTTTTCTTAGGTTCTGCATGGAATCACAGCTTCACCTCTTTTCCATAAGTCTTTCCTATTTTCTGTCCTCTTCTGTACTTTCATTAGCATAGTGTTTTTGCAATACATACATTTTTACATAATAGAAATCAGGATAAACCAGCAAATTAAGCCATATATTTTCAATTTTTCCAGGCCCAGAAGAATTACAAACATTTCTCTTGGCAGTTATGGTCTGATAGTTGCTCTTCAATGCAAACGTTTATAAAATTATCAGAAAGGGCAATAGGTTAGTCATGTTAATGATCATGCATAGTTTTTACATGTAATATAAATATCATGTTCTTTGGAAATGATTCAACCATATGAACTTCTGTGATCTCTAGTAACTTGAACCATCATTAGCAACCCAAAGAATGGAACGTGATACATGTAATACAGTGGTTTCCAAATGGAGTACCATAGATCTTTTCAAAGGTTAGCAAGACTCACCTTTTACAGTGACGGGGATCTCTAAACTACAACTAAAATTGAATTGTCTTCTCATCTGAGTTACTTGTAGCCCTTTAAAGGAATTATGAAGGCAGAATAGCCCTCAAGTCTATTTAAGGGAAAGGAAGCTAATACCAATGATTTTGTATTTTTGAGAGCTCATATGTACAATTAAGCAAAAAGTCACAATTATGCTTAAATATTTAACTTATAATTTTAAAATTGTTTGATATAACAGATGAATGTGTTGCTTTATTTAAAAAAAATGAACATGTCATCTCCCAGTTTTTTTAGAGTATTATTCTTTAAAATGTGAATGAAAGATTTTTTCTTATTTTGAGCATTCTACTAAAAACTTTTTAAAAATAACAATGTAGTAGCCTATGCCTTCTATATACCATCTTCTCTCCCCCCCCCCATTGTTCCCTTCATACTCCTTTCTTTTCCTGTCCCCCATCTTCTCATTCTTAATCTGAACATACATGACTAGTGTGTTTAGAACTGAACTCCATGTTGCTTCCAAGTCCGATGAATGCTGATTAAAATCTTGGCATAGATAGTCATGAAAATCCTGATGATTAAAAAATGTAGAAAAAATACGAAGAGAGATCACAAAAATGACAAAAGGAAGCAGGAAACAATTCTTTAGAGAAAAATTAACATGCGCACACCTAACACTGTATCAGTAAAATATACAAATATCCAACATTGGTAAATAAGAACATGAAAAATGCTCTCTCTCTTTTTTTTTTTTTGCATTGTAGCAGTTTTGTGTACGGTACTTTTAATCAAATAATAGCCACTAGATTCAATGTGGCATAATGATAATGATGTAAAAATACACAAAATTTATTTGAATGAAATATCTTTAGTAATTTTGTTTCCATTGTGGGGAAAGAGGAAAGAAAAAGAAGGGAGAAGAATGGACTCTTAGAGACCAAGAAAGACAGATAGACAGAGATAGAAACAGACAGAGATTGAGTGACAAAGAAAGAAAAGGAGAAACAGAGTCAGAAACAGAGAAAGATTCATTTAAAATAACTGGAGTAGTGGGAGATGAAGCCAAGATGGTGGTATAGAAGCAGGAAAATGTTGCAGCTCCCACATAGCCACCTCAAATACCCATAAAATATGACTCTAAACAAATTTTAGGGCTCCAGAACTTACAAAAATACAGAAAAACACATCTCCTGCGTAAGGCAGCTCAGCAGGAAGGGCTCATTGCAGCATGCTTAGAGCTGAAACCAGCCCATCCTGAAACCCTGGCTTGGCCCCAGCGGTGAGGATGAGCTGCAGCTGCAGCATTCAAGAGAGTGGATCAGCAACAGCTGTGGCAGTTTCCAGACCTATCAACCCCTAAGAAACAAGGACAAAGTGAAAGATCAGGGGAACTCAGCTAAATTTCGGGGAGAAGAGCAGTCTGGCTGAACTGCCACCAGGGCAAGGAAGCAGCAGAAGTGGTGGCCCGGCAGCCACTTCAGCGTAGCTGCTTCAGAAGCTCCTGGCCTGCAAACTGCAAGGGGGCCAAGTGATCATTCAGAGACTAAGTGCTCTTGTGTTGAGTGGCCTGGATCTGGATCATGGTCTTGGATGGTGGTCCTGGGGTGCATTTTCAGTGAGCCAAACCTGGCGGGGGCTGCAGTGGCCTCCTAATAGCTCTGGTAGCTGCAAAACCCCCAGCAATTTGGGACAGAGCTTTCCCCTCTGGAAGCAGAGTTCCACAGAGCTAAAAAAGTCAAGTAATTGACTGGCAACAACATCAGCAGACAAAGGAAGCAAAGTAAGAACAGCAATCAAACTCTAGATTCCTTCTTGGGGGATAAAAAGGATCAAAACATGGAATGAACGGAAGACAACACAGTCAGAATTCCCACACCAAAAGCTTCCAAGAAACATGTAGACTGTCTACAAGCCATAGATAAGCTTTATAAGAATTTAGAAAACCAAATAAGAGAAGTGAAGGAAAAATTGGGAAGAGAAATAAGAATGATACAAGAAAATCATGAAAAGAGAGTCAACAACTTGACTGAAGAAAATAACACCTTAAAAAATAGATTAACTCAAATGGCAAAAGAGGCCCAAAAAGCCAATAAAGAGAAGAATGTCTTAAAAAGTCAAATTTGCCAGATGGAAAAAGAATCTCAAAAGCTTTCTGAAGAGAATAATTCCTTCAAAATTAGAGCGGAGCAAATGGAAGCAAATGACTTCATGAGAAATCAAGATACTATTAAACAGATCCAAACAAATGAAAAAAAAAA
>JAQQSU010018230.1:0-10524 GCA_028627135.1 Pseudochirops cupreus
CTGAGGTGGGTGCGAAACCTCTGCCTTTCACTTTTCCTGCTCTGGAGGCCTTCTGGCCAGACTGCTTATCTCCCCCTTTCACAATTCCCATTCACAGCTGCCACTAATCTGCTCACCTGAAGCTCCTCTGCTCCTCCCATCCAGCCCCCCCAGGGGCACAGCCAGCTTCAGGCCAGGCTGGTTTCAGTTCACAGTGCTGATATGGTTCCTTGTAGCCAAGCTGACTTTAGTGGGAAGTATCTTTGTGTGCGTTTTGGAGTTCTAGGATTGGTTTAGAGTCCTATTTTATGGGTATTTTGGGGCGGCTATGTGAGAGCTGGGATATGTTGCTGCTGCTACGCCGCCATCTTGGCTCCACCCCCCTCTCTCCCCACATCTTAGAGCAATCCCTAGCACAAAGTAGATACTTCCTTTTTTAAAATTCAATTGAATTTAAATCTACCTTGGAAAAATGAAAATGTCAACATTAAAAGGACTCAGATTTTAAAATTGTCCTTGATAATAAAACCACAGCTCAGTAAAATCCAAATTGGACAAATTATCGGAATTCTGCCCCTCCCTACTGCTACCTTCCCTTCAAAATAAACTATTAAGGGGCATAAATCTCATTCCTGACACTTCAATGAACTATAATGACTTTTTATTGAATGTGAATTTTATACAAAATCCTA
Organism: Pseudochirops cupreus; assembly: GCA_028627135.1. Lineage (NCBI taxonomy): Eukaryota > Metazoa > Chordata > Mammalia > Diprotodontia > Pseudocheiridae > Pseudochirops > Pseudochirops cupreus. Next base: position 672 of record JAQQSU010018230.1, read on the forward strand.
TTAAAATAAGGGCTTGGGGGTTATACTCAACTTTACTATAATATTTGGAATTGTGCACAGTTGCTCAAAGTTTTTGACCTAGTGACCTCAATACTGATATTATATCCGAAACATACCAGTATCAGCCCAGACATCCAGCAGTCATGGCCTCAGTCCCTGTCGGAGTAAATTCACTCACTTTAAAACTCACCCCCTGCAGCTAAACTGTCTTAGTTGGGGAGAGTGTGAGTGCCAAGGCAGTCAACCTATAATAATAAGGTGCCCCCAAACCAGACCATGCTTTACACTCCACCCAACTCAACCACTTTCCCATCCACCCTTTTATTTCTCACACTTCCCTTTCCACAGCCACTAGCACATTTCACCTCTTGTCCTACCACAAGAAGTAAATCAATATGACCATTTCTCTGAGAAGAGAGGATCACTTTGTGGCCCACCTCCTCACCCCCTGCCTCCCTGAACCCAAATCTCCTTCTATGGATACTATTTCTCTCCATGTCTTGTCTCTTCTTAGTAGAAGACTACCTTCTCCAGGGCAGGGACTCTCTCACTTTTTAATCTCTGTCCCCAGAATTCAGTACAGTGCCTGGCACAAAATAAGTGATTAATGACTTTTGTGCCAGCAGTCACTCATTTGCTCACTCACGCAGATGTTTATGTATGATAACCAAAACCTAGAAACAAAGTTTGTACCCAGTGATTGAAGAATACCTGGACAAATTGTGATAAATGCATATAGCAGAATCATCCTGCAGTCTAAGGAACTGTGACTATGATTAAAGCAGAGAAACCTGGGGAAACCTGTATAAACGAGTGAAGAATGAAGAAGCCCATGCACACAAAGATCACAGCGGTGAAAATAGAGTCAGTGTGGCAAGACAACAAAACGCAGGCCAATCACAACAGTCCGTATTAATATAATTTTGCCAACTAATGCACACACTCTTCCTCTCCCACTTAGTTGTGTCAGTCATGTGTGTGTGTGCGTGTGTGTGTGTGCATGTGTATGTGTGTATGTATGTGTGTGTGTGCGTGTGTGCATGTGTGCGCGTGTGTGTATGTGTGTGTGCGTGTGTGTATGTGTGCATGTGTGTATGCGCATGTGTGTGCATGTGTGTGCGCGCGCGTGTGTGCATGTGTGTATGTGTGTGTGAGTGTGTGTATGTGCGTGTGTGCAAGCATGTGTGTGTGTGCGCGTGTGGGTGTGGGTGGGTGTGAGTGTGTGTGTGCGCATGTGTGTGTGCGTGTGTGTGTGTTTGTGTGTGCATGTGTGTGTGCATGTGTGTGCGTGTGTGTGCATGTGTGTGTGCGTGTGTGTGTGCGTGAGTGTGTGTGCGTGCGTGCGTGCATGTGTGTATGTGTGTGCGCGTGTGTGCATGTGTGTGCATGTGTGTGCGCGTGTATGTGTGTGCACGTGTGTGTGCGTGTGTGTGTGTGTGCATGTATGTGCATGTGCGTGTGTGTGTGTGTGCATGTATGTGCATGTGCGTGTGTGTTTGTGCGTGTGTGCGTGTGTGCGTGTGTGTGTTTCGAGGGGGAGAGCTGCTTTTAAGGGATTTGGCCTGGCTGTTTATTGGGAAGTTTCTGTTGCATAAAAACAAAATATGTTTGTGATTTTTAATTTTTAAAATGTTTTCTAGCAACGAAGGACTTGACTCATACTGAGCAACATTCTCAGCATTTCAACCTCTTTTTCCTGAGAAAGATTTCTGCAGTTAAAAACATGTAACAAAATAAACTGCTTAGATTGGAGCAGCTTCATTCTCCTAACAAGAGATTCCATCATCTCAGAGACTTTGTGACACATGAGTTCACCAGGTGCCCCAAATATCTTCTCAGTGCAGATGTATGCTCAAACAAAGTCACAAGGCACACTCAAGCAGTCATCCATTTATTCATTTAACAATATTCCTGAATCCATACTAAGTGCAAAGGATTCTCCATTTCTCGAATCAACTCTTGAAATGCCTCTCTGGCATCTAGTAGTCACCTAGTATGTCTATAGTAGGACCAAGTTGAGGGAAATGGATTCTGACCTGAAGAATCTTAGAGTCCAATAGTCAGAATAAGACAAGTAGAAAGCAGAATGCAGACAGAGACATATATATATGCCTGTATACACATGTGCACGTAACAATCATATATAAGTATGCATACATATGCATATAAATGTATGGCTGCCATGAAAAGGAGAATCAAAGTAGCTCTGAATTCAAACAGTAAATCCCATTAATTTGGGAAGATGGAAGGTAGAAGAAGGTTTCCAAAAGGAGGTATTATCCGAGATGTCCCTTCAAGGAGAGGAAAAATAGCCAGGCAGAGATTGTAGGGGGGGGGGGGGTTTCTGAAGACATCCAAGATAGAAGTCAGGGCTGGAACAAAGATGGGCTGGGGAAATGCAGGACCTTTTGCAGAAGAGCAAATTGTTCACTTTTGTAGAGATTAGTGCATATGGAGGGAATATGGGTACCTAGAATTTTTGTAAAAAGACAGATAGAATGGACCATGCTAGGGAGGGTTTCCAATAAATTGGAATTAATTGAGCATTTTTTGGAGAATCATTGAAAGCAACTGTTCAAAGCAATGCCTAAAGTAGAGTCATGCTTGAGAAAGACTCGCTTGGCCACAGGTGCAGTATGGAGTAGCTTGGGCAGAAGCCAAAGACAAGGTTGTTAGGTAGGAGACTTTGTAATGATTCAGGAGAGCAACTCCATAGGACCGAGCTGGTATGAGGGCAGATAGGGTTGAAAGGAAGGAATGATAGAGACATTTCAGGGGTCATAGCAACAGCAATTAGAAACTCATTTAAGGTGGTGGCTGGAGGAGGGAAAGGAGGAAAACATGCCTGAGATCTGGAGACTCGATAATGGGGAAATGCTAGCACCATTTACAGAAATGGGAGTATTAGGACATATCACCATCCCTTCTTCCCTCCATTCTCTATTCTCAGAATAGACGGTTGAAATCTCTCTCTGGCTCCCACTTTAATTTCAACTTCTACTCTCAACTGTGGCATTATTTTAATGTTTCTTCTTTAAAGAAGCCTTCTCTGCTGCTCCTGTCCCAGGTTTCTTCAGATCAAGCCTCAAGCTCACCCTTGCACTTCAGGCATTCTCCTTGTATTAGTTACATGCATATGGATCTTTGCACCATCTGAGTACAAATTCCTTGATAGTAAGTGATGATGATGATGATGATGATGACTGACTTTTCATTCTATGTTTTAAAGTTTGGAAAGCACTGATTAGACCTGAGCTCCTTTGAGCCCACCAGCATGCCTGTGAGTGACATACTCCAGCTGTTAGCTCCTTACGACTGATGTTGAAGCTAAGGCTTAGAGGGGTTAAGAATGGTAGTAAACAGAAAACGCTTGTAAGCAGCTAGGAAAGCAGTGCTGGGGAAGAGAATGGGTGGTAAAGATCTGAATCAAGGATGGGGAGCTTGCAGCCTCGACTTTGACTGAATCCAACAGTCAAAGGACTGCACTTGAGGACCTAGAGGGTCACAGACATCCTTGAGGCCACAGGTTCCCCAGCCCTAATTAGATAAACACTGCAGTAAAGATGAGAAAAGTTAAGGGAGCCTTTCTCAGGTGTGAGGTGATCTGCAGTGGGAGAGAGAGGAGGACAAAGTTCAAACCTTGAGGTGAGTAGAAAGGTTTGGGTCAAGCAACCAGTGGTCTTGGAGGAAATAGAAAAGTCAGGATTGCCAAGCTGGAGGACACAGTTGAGGAGACGTAGCATGCATCTGTATGTCAATGAACCAAAAGCAGTCCCATGAAAGCAGGACTAGGAAGTCACAATGCCAGAATGTTTGTCTTTAATCCTTTGAAAGTATTTTCTAGTTAATGTTTTAAATGACTGAATTGAAGGTACAAGTTCATGGAAAATGACAAAAGGTTCTTGATGATATCTATTCTTAATTGAGTCTAATTTTCCAGTGAGTGCCCTTGTCATTGAGTGAAAGCTTTGCTTTTGAACACTGTTTTCTGACTTGTCAATTAAAGGTCTTCCTTTCAATCCTTAAATCTTATTACTCATTTATAGAAAGAAATTAAATGCAAACAAGCCATTAGAATCAGAAAGCAGAGTGGAAGGTGATTAAGGCATTCCCTCAACACCCCACCTTTACCCTGTGCCCTTCAAAGGCCTCTCCAAGCGTTATTCAACAAACCAAACTGTTTAACTACAAGAGCATTGGGGGGGGGGGGATTCCATTTTCTGTCGCTTGTATTTTCTATTCTTTTGTTTTTATCTCTCATCAAAATTATGTGAATGAAGAAAAACTGAAAAAGAGAGAGGGAGTGCATGTCACTGTGGCCCCATAGCACCCCTTTAAACCAATAGAGACCCTGAAATACTAGACACTCCTAAGATAGACTTTGTAATGCTGAAATACTCGTGGGTAAGTAGTAAACCTGACCCCCTGGTGTCTAAAGGAAATACTGGGATGTTCTCGATAAACATGGAAATTACCTGAAAATTAGTTTCTGGGGATTCACAGAGTGTGGCATTGGTATTCATTACATGAAAGAGAAGAAAAATTAGACCTTCTAAAAAAAATCTGTTTTAGATGTTTCCTTTTTTCTCCAAGATGAATGAAGATGGTACAGCTACCCATCTTAATAATTGCCTCAAGAGCATTTGTTTACAAAATTTTTAAACGCGTGTATGTGTATCAAGCAATGTATTCATCTATAAGAGAAGTTACTACATTAAGGTGAAAGAAGTATGTATGCAAAAAGAGAAAGATGGAACAAAACATAAAAGGAGAGGAACAAAAGGAAAGGAAGAACAGAGGAAGGGAGAGAGAAACAGAGAGGAAGAGATTGTAATGGCAAGCACGGAAGTAGTTAACACCTGGTTTCAGCTATTGAATTAACACCTTGTCCCAGTTCAAGTTTCTTTTGAGCTTTGTATCAAGTCTGTTAAGAAACAGAACATGTGAACCCCAAAACTTGGGAACCCCAGAATTCATGCTCTCCTGAAACAGGAAGGGGAGGAGCTAATGACCATATATAAGGAGAGGCCAGGCTGAAGACAGCAGAACTGAGAAGAGGACTCTTGTGGTGGCAGAGTCAAGAAGGAGAAAACTTGTGGTATCCAGGCACTCTGTGTGTCTGTTCTGTCTGTGTTGATGTTTGTTTGTGATACTTTGTACAGAAACCCTGGGACCTTACTGGAAGCCCTGAAAGAGGATTTTCTGGTTGTATGTTTACAGAAGTCCTGGGACTTTACTGATGATTTGTGCTGACCTCCTGGACCTTGTTGGTGGGTCTGTGTTGATGGTTTGTGTTGAGTTCTCAGACTTTGTTGGTGGATCTGAGTTCATTTCACAGGCAGGTAATGATGGTGCCAGCAACTCTGGAATCCTCAGCTATTGAAGCGGGAGAACTCCATGACCAGACTGGTTCATTTCTTGACTAGAACATCAATGCTATGTCTATAATTATGTCTAGAAATGTGTTTGATTCTTTCAACTAATCACAAGTTATATTTCTTTTGTGACCTCATGTACCTTCAGCCAATGAAAATACCTGATAATCTTTTAAATTTTTTAATGATTTATTTATACACGATGCTAAGATTATAGGAAAATCACTTTAACATCTAGTTGTTTATTATTATCTTCATCATCAACAGATTATACTTCTGATTGATTCAATTAAAATTCCTGAACCTTTTATGATCACATTAATTGAGAACTCCAACCTTAAACTTGGATTTGTTAAACTTAAACCTATATTGGAGAGGGGTGCCACATGAGCCATCAACTCCTCACCCTTCCTTTATTAGAGAACCCAGTGCTAATTTGAGAACCAGAAAGCTACTAAAGTATTTCCTATTTTAGGGTGTTGCCCCCAAGTATAATTGATGTGTCTGAACTACAAGACATATGATTTCATAAGGTCTACCGGAATTGAATCTTCATAAGGAAGGACATACTCCCTATCTCTCACACCTTAACTAGTCCTAAGATGAAATTTTAAAGGACCATGTAAAGCACCTGGAATGTGTCTCTCCAATGTGTTTCTTCTTATGACCCCTCTCTAGTCATTGATGGGGACTTAGAATATTTTCTTGGAATCTTCAGATTTTAGTGAGGAAGTTTAAATACCTTTTTAAGGAAAGGGAAACCATGATAGCTTGAGTTATTGCAAAGTGAAGGTAAATGTTTCCCCTCCCAGAGAGTTTCCAGAAAAGCCTGGAGGCCACTTCTCAGGGATGTTGCAGAGAGGATCAAAATTCAGCTATGAGTAGGATGGGCTGCTTTCCACAATGCCTCCAAATTCGAAGTGAGCATCTGTGATTTTTCTGAGAAAGGATTATAAAGAAAGAACAAAGTTTGGAGCAGATGCCATGGGGAATGAGTAAAGAAAGCATGAGGAGTGAAAAATTGTCAAGAAAGAGAGAGAACCCCATCTGATGCTGTGGAACAAAGCCACAGTAACTTTGAACAGCTCAATGTTATGATACTTTGGAGCTGCCTTCAAAGAAAGAAGGAAAGGTGGGCAAGGGAGCCCGAGCTGAACAGTCAACTCTAAAAGAAATCAAGGAATGAAATGGTCTGGCTACCAGAACCCAATAGCAAATCCAGTGGGAGGTATCCACTTTCCATTTGCCATTCTTGGTCCTGATAAACTGACTCAATGTCTTCTTCCAACGCCTCTGGCTCAATGAATACATTTGGTGCTTGAAGGAGCTGAGCATTCCTTGTTACATCAGCTTCATCGGCGTTCTCATCACAGTCTCAGGAATTGTAAATTTGTGCTCACTCCATCAGCACCACCATTAGGGTGCGTTCTTTCAAAATGCAATTTCAATAAAAATCTATTCCTGGAAGACCAGTACCTGGCCCTAACCCTAGCTGCATGGAACTTCACTTGGAATTTTCAAGTGTTCCAAGTTTTCTTTTCTTTTCTTTGCCTTTTTTGGAAGGCAGGGCAATTTGGGGTTAAGTGACTTGCCCAAGGTCACAGGCTAGTAAGTGTCCTGTTAAGTGTCTGAGGCTGGATTTGAACTCAGGTCCTCTTGACTCCAAGGCCAGCACTCTACTCACTGTGCCACCTAGCAGCTCCTAAGTTTTCAAATATAAATAGGCAGAAGCATCCATATTGGAGGAAACCAAGAGTTGAGTCAAAATTCAAGCAAAGCAGCATCCATAGATAAAAGCCTTTGGGAGGCAGCGGTTACAGTGCCCTCCCACAAAAGTTCCCAGGTGGTATGCATTGTGTTTCACTCTCAAAAAAACTATTCATTTGGTTTTGAAGCAAGTGTTTTTAAGGATTAGTAACTGAGGGACTGGGTTTGTTTTTTTTTTTAATAAATAATAATCAACAGTTAGACCCCACAAGGAAATTGGTGGTGTTGGTCTTATTTTTAAAAACACAAAAGAGCAATTACACAGTGAAATATCCAGGTTTGCAGATGAAAAACTTCATTGTCTAGAATCACATGAACAAGGAGGACTAATCCAGTGGACAAACCCTGGGATGAATTTGAAAAAACCTCCTGGGCCTGAAGATAATAAACACAACCTATATCTAAGCTTTATTTAGAATAATTACAAAACAATCATCCAAATGTACAATGATGGTCTCAGTTATGGTCCCAGAAAAAGTCCCTGAAGTCACCACACACGAAGACCATCAAACATTTGGGTATCAAGGCACTTTTAAACTGTTGGAAACTTTAGAGGACCACAAAAGCTTTTGTTTCTGTGAATTATTAATATTTGTCACATTAAAACTTACAATATATTAGTATTATGAAAATAATTTTGACCTCCCAGATGCCTTGAAAAGGATCACAGAGACTCCCAGGAATCCCTGGATCACAAATAGAGAGAGATTGTTATAGTCTTTTCACTGATGACAGCCCTCAGGATATGGCCCAAAAGTCAACAAAATACTATTTTCAGGAAGACCATAGGGAATCAATCAGTTGGTCAACAAGCATTTATTAATTGCCTATTATGTGTTTGGCACTATGCTAGGTGCTAGGAAAACAAAGACACAAAACAATATAAACTCGCAAGGATCTTATACTTAAAAGAGGAGAAATCAAGCAAATCTCTATAAAGAGAATAAACAGTCATTACATTCAAGGTATCTTGAGAGGGAGGGCATTAGCAGGTGGAGGCACAAAAATCAGGAATGGCTTCTGGGAGAGGGCAGTTCTTGAACTGCGTTTTGAAGGCTGGGAGGGAGTCTGCAAGGCGGAATTGAGAAAGGAGTGCACTGCAGGCATGGAGAGAGGTCTCTACCAACAGAAATGAACTAATAGCCAAGGATTTGGGGAGATCCAGACTTGCTTTCTTTTTGTAAAATCATGACTTTCAAAGTTCAGTCTCTTGAAAAAACATTACTGAGAATGAGATGAGACTAACTTTCTTGTTCAGACCCCACCCACATGGGGAGGCCATCTTGCTCTACTGGGTTTAGATGGGGATAAATTCTTTACATATTGTGCCCAAAACTGGGGGGTAACTTAAGATGTAAATGACATAATCAAAGCTTAGGTCCAGCCTCTTATTGTAATAGTCATTCCCTCATTAATTGTTGATCAATTGGAGTTGATTGACACCCTCAGGAACACCCCTCTTCCAACAGCATATAAGCTACGACCCCACCATCATGATTGTCTTTGGTCTAAGAGGGAGATGGCCAAATGATCATCCTTACGTTAATAAATATGCTGACATTATTAATAAAATTATAAAATTACCCAGAAAATGTCTCCTGATTTTTTTAAATGTCACACTGCCAAGGAATTGAGATGAGACATAGCATGTGAGAAACATAGAGGAGGCTGGTTTGCCTGGATGTGGTGTGTTGGGATAGGAGGACTCTGTAATGTCCCTCCATAGTAGAGGTCATGCCAGGTTTTCAAAATTAAACAGAGGGTTCATCTTTCATCCTAGAAGCAACAGGGAGCAACTGCATGGGAAGTGACATGGTCAAGTCTGTGTTTAAGGAAACTCTCTTTGGCACATTGTGGAAGGTGGGGAGAACTTTGAAGCAGAGAACCCAATGGGAAGGACATTGCAAGACTCCAAATGAGAGGTGATAAGGTGACTTAAGTTTGTGGCTATATGAATACAGAGAGAAGCTGGGAATGGGAGCTTTTGAGGAGGTAGAAGTAGTGAAATTTGGCAACTGAAGACAAAAAGCAAAATAAGTCCAATTACTGTGCAAAATGATCTTCACCTAGAGTTCTGGGATCTGAATATAGAATGGATTGCCTGACTTCAAGATCTTGCGCCTTGTTGACCTTCCTCACCCACAGGTATTCAGCTTTCTCTGAGGCAGAGCATCCCCATCACTTGTTGACCTCAAACATGACTTCCTGGTTCCCAGGACTTTTGCTTGCTGCTGATTGGGGATTCTTGGGGTTTGACCCAGATCTAAGCATCCCTTTCATGATCATCTAAACACAGTCCCACTTAGCTAGCACCATTGTACAAGCAGCTGTCCTGGGCATGGCAATATAATAATCTTCAATAAGCAAAAATAAACATAAAAAGATAAAAAAGAAAAATGATCAAAGTCTATGAAGGATTTGAGTATGGTAAATCCTGGTATACATGAGAATGTCATGCATGACATTGAATAAAAGCAGAGATAGCATCATGAAGAAATTCACAGATGCCACACAGCTGGGAAGGACAGCTAACACATTGGATGGCAGAGTCAAGATCCAAAAAAGATTGTGTTAGGCCACAATACTGACTTGAATCTAATAAAATTAGGTTTGAGTCACTGTGTGGAACAAAAGATCACATCTATATTATTAGTACTCTGCCCTCCCCTTCCCTCCCTTGTCTCTTCTCCTCTCCTCTACTCTTTTTTTTT
>JAQQSU010018231.1:0-10523 GCA_028627135.1 Pseudochirops cupreus
TATATATATATATATACACGCATACATACATATACACACACATACACCCTCCTATATTCTTATACATACATATATAAGTATGCATACATATATATATGTATTTATACACATATATATACACACATATATATACACCTATATATTGCTTTCAACTGTCTTCATATTGAGAAAAATCTCATGAATTAAAATTATTGTTTGTTCATACAGGAATGTAAACAGTTCAACTTTAAAAAGTTCCTTATGATTTCTTTTTCCTGTTTACATTCTCATGCTTCTCCCACTTCTTGTATTGGAAAGTCAAATTTTCTGTTCAGCTCTGGCTTTTTCATGAAGAATGCTTGAAAATCCTCTATATCATTGAATGACCATATTTTCCCCTGAAGCATTATACTCAGTTTTGCAGGGTAGGTGATTCTTGGTTTTAATCCTAGCTCCTTTGACCTCCGGAATATCATATTCCAAGCCCTTCAATCCCTTAATGTAGAAGCTGCTAGGTCTTATGTTATCCCCATTGTGTTTCCACAATACTCAAATTATTTCTTTGTGCCTGCTTGCAGTATTTTCTCCTTGACCTGGGAACTCTGGAATTTGGCTATAATATTCCTAGGAGTTTTCTTTTTGGGGTCTTTTGCATGAGGTTGTTGGTGAATTCTTTTAATTTCTATTTTGCCCTCTGGTTCCAGAATATCAGGGAAATTTTACTTGATAATTTTTTGAAGGATGTTGTCTAGGCTCTTTTTTTTTTAATTATGGCTTTCAGGTAGTCCAATAATTTTTAAATTATGTGTCCTGGATCTATTTTCCAGCTCAGTAATTTTTCCAATGAGATATTTCACATTGTCTTCTACTTTTTCAATGGTTTGGATATGTTTAATAGTATCCTGATTTCTCATAAAGTCATTAGCTTTCATTTGTTCCAATCTAATTTTGAAGGGATTATTCTCTTCAGTGAGTTTTTGAAATTTCTTTTCCATCTGTCAAATTGGGCTTTTTATGGCATTCTTCTCCTTATTGCCTTTTGGGGCTTCTTTTGTCATGTGGTTTAGTGTATTTTTTAAGGTGCTATTTTCTTCAGAATTTTTGGGTCTACTTTAGCAGGCTTTTGACTTGCTTTTCATGATTTTCTTGCATCATTCTCATTTCTCTTCTCAATTTTTCCTCCACTTTTCTTGATTTTCAAAATCCTTCCTGACCTCCTTCATGGCCTGTAACCAGTTCATATTTTTCTTGGAAGCTTTTGATGCAGGAATTCTGACTTCATTATCTTCCTCTCATTCCATGCTTTTATCTTTTTTTGTTCCCAAAAAAGGGTTTTATGGTCTGTTTGTGCTTTCTTGGCATGCTCATATTACCAGCCATTTACTTGACTTTTGAACGCTTTGCCACATTAGAAGTCTGCTTCCAGATTGCAGAGAGCTATGTCACAAATTTCTGGAGGTTTTGCAGCCTTTGGAGTTATTAGTGGGGTGCTTTCCCTGCAGCCCTAACAAGCTCTGGTACACTGGCCACACACCCTGGAAACACAACCCATGACCATGATCTAGATCCAAGGAGGTCACAGCAAAAGTGATTACCCTCTGAATGGTTGCTTGGTCTTCCTATGATCTGCAGACCAGGAGCACTACAGGCAACTACAGGCTGCAACTGCAGCTGTGGCACCTCTGCCACCTCTTTCCCTGGGGCCAGGGGCAGGACCACATTCTTCTCTACCCAGTTCCAGCAGAGTTCCCAATTGACCTTTTATTTCCTTTTTGGCATTTTTGGTTGAGAAATCTGGAAACTGCCACAGCTGCTGGTGATTCACTTTTCTGAAGTCTTCTCTGGCAGCCACTGGTTGGGGATGCCCCACAGCCAAAACCACAGGGCTCATGGGGAACTGTGCTTGGCTTCCAGCCCAGTGTGATAGATGCTTCTTGTCTGCCTGCCAGGCTGCCTTCAGTGGGAGATTTGTTTCTCTCTGTCACTTTGTAGGTTCTGTTGCTCTAAAATTTCTTTAGAGCCATTTTTTTACATGTATTAGAGGTGGTGAGAGTTGGATCCATGCAAAAGTCTTGTTTTTATGCAGCCATCTTAGCTCTGCCCCCTTGAGCATTCAATTTGAGATCTCTTTCAGGAGGAGTCTGGTGAAATCTTTCAATAACTATTTTACCCTCTGATTCTAGGACCTCAGGACAGTTTTCTTTGACAATCTCTTGGAGGATGTTTTCCAGGCTGCTTTTTTCATCATGATTTTTCAGTAGACCAATAATTCTTATATTATTTCTCCTGGATCTGTTCTCTGGATCAGTTGTTTTTCCAATGAGAAATTTTATACTTTCTTCTAATTTTTCAATCTTTATGTTTTATTTGACTGATTCTTGATGCATCATAGAGTCATTAGCTTTGATTTGCCTGATTCTAATTTTAAGCTAATTATTTTCCTTGGTTACTTTTTGAAGCTTCTTTTCCATATGTTTTGATTTCATTTTTAGGAGATGCTTTCTCCAGTTAGATTTTGAACCTCTCATCCCAGTTCACTCATTTTATTTTTTAAGGATTTGTTTTCTTCAGTGAGGTTCCCCCCCCCCCCCAATTTGGTCAATTTATCTTCTATTTCTCTAATTTGGCTTTTAAAATTTTTCTTGAGCTCTTCCAAGAAAACTTTTTGGGCTTGAGGCCAATTAATATTTCCTTCTGGGCTCTCAGGTGTGAGTTTAGAGTCAATGTTTTTATTTGAAGTTGGTTGTTCTTGTTCACTATAATAGGATTGGATCATTCTTGCTTTTGATTTCCCAGGTTCTTTCTTGCCCATTGTATTTACCTATTTCCTGACTTTTAAAGTGGATTCCTACTTCTGGTGTACAGCGGGCTCTAAGCCATGCTTCTCAAGCTGGAGCTATTGGCCTGGTTGTTGACTTTGTGTGCTGTAGCCTCTGGGTGTCTAGACTGAGGCCAAGGCCAAGACTCTCAGTGTTTCCCTTGAGTTACTCTGAGGCTCACAGAGTAATCTATGGGGAAGGGGTGGTCTGGCCACTTCAGATTTCCACCTCTTTTCCCCTGAGCTACAGCTCAGTCAGTCTCAGAAGCTAGTGGCCTGCATTGCTGGTGTCTGCAGATTGCTTTGATTGTGCTAAGGCACAGCTGGGCTTCTAGTGTTGGTGCTTGCTGGCTCCACCCCCTTTACTTATGCATCTCTTCTTGGTCAGCTGAGATGGGGCTTCTTGCAACTCCTCCCACCCTTCACTTCAGGCTCAGCACACCTTCAGTCACACCCTTCCTCTAGGACTCCCAAACCTATGGCTGTTTCCACTATTTCAGGATTTTACTCTGGGTGGGGCATTAATCTCTGGGTTTTCAGGGTCAGGGAGGAGGATTACAGCAGGTAAGGTTTACACCACCATCTTGGATACTGGAGGTTCAGGTAGGTGATTTTTAAACATCCAGGCTATGGGCTGATAGCCTCAGGAGAAGCTATTGCCATGGGCCTTGCACTTTCTCTAACCCAGCTCCAACCATTCTTCTCTTCCATGGTGAGATGTCTGCAAATAACCCTTGTGGTGGGTGAATTTGCTAGCCTGGCCTTGCTCTTACTCTGCTGTGCTCTGCTCTCAAGTCTGTGCTGGTGCAGCCCCAACATGATCCATGCTCCCCCTGCCCAGTCTTCTGTGGGCACTTTCTTGGACTGGGAATCTGCCTCACTCCATCTCCCAATGGATTTTGTCCCTCTAAAATCCATTCAGATTCAATTTTTAGAGGTGAATGATGGAATTTACAGAGGAGCTCAGAAAAGTTGCTGCTTAAGGTCTACCATCTTGGCTCCCTCCCCTGCTTTCTTCTTTTAAAGACTGTTTGCAGTAGGATATAGCAATAGTCAGGTTCTCTGCTTTTTATCTAAGACTGTCAAGATTCAAAAAAACCAAAAACCTAAAGATAGCAAATTTTAAAGACAAAAGAAGGAAATATGTAAATAAAACTGGACAGTAAAAGGGCAAAAACTCATTTTGAGCAATTATCTTACCAGTACTCTCGAGAAGAGATTGCCGTGTACCTGTACAGGGATCTCCAAGAATGAACAAATTTTTTTTTTAAATCTTCCTTTTTCTAGGGGGTCTAAATGTAACCATGAATATTCTCCAATATACAGAGTAAAGAATCTCAAAGGTTCACTGAAAAATCTGGAAGTCAAAAACTGCATGACTACCAGATATTTTTTTTCTATAATTTTTTGAAGGAGTGACTAAAAAGGAGGGATTTTTTTTTCAGTCCTGGATCCAATTGTAGTTTTACTATTTGGTTGAAATACTGGTGACTAAGTGAAAGAAGTAATGATATTGGGGAAATCCATATTTCAAGAGTAAACTATGGAAATACTTGTCATTTTGCTTTACCAATATGTTTATCACCTCATTCTTTACATATTTTTTCTCCCTTGGCTGAGCATTTGAAGGATTAAGAAAGTCAGGTCTTCCCAACTTCTCTTACTTTGATCCAAATGAACTAGAACCTCAATTGGGAATTTTAAAAAAGACCCATTCCTCTAACAATTTCAGTGTGAGTAGGCCTGTTGATATTTTTATTTTTCCTTCCCAATTACTGTAAGGCCAAGGGCCAGAGTTTTAATGGAAGAAGATATGAAAATTGGATTCCCTACCATATATAGGCAGAAGTCAGTGGGAGCAATTCCTGATTATTTTTCCCTTTACTATCCTATATAGAGTAAGCAACTCTCTGGAATCTTGTCATGTGTTTTCTAATTTTAAGCCCTGCCCAGGGCAATAGTTGTATTATTTATACAACTCAATCTTGAAGAGCCACCCTGAACTGCAAGTACTATATCTAATCTACAGCATCCAGGGCCCTTGTCATGGAAAGACAAGTGGTAAAATATCACTACAAAAGAAAAACTAACATTTATTTGTATAGTACCAAATATGTCCAAAACATAACTCAAATTCTCCACTCCCATTGCCACTTCAGCACTTCCTTCTTTTTAATTTCCCCATTTCCTTCATTCTTTCTGCCTTTCAGGTTTATACCTTTACTTACCTTCAACTCTTCACTTTCCTTCTTCCCACATTAAAAAAAAAACCATTTACCAAATCTTTACATTTTTACCTGCACAACATTTAATTTATCTGACTCACTCTCCTACACATATAACCAATAGCTTAGTTCAGTCCCTTGTCAGCTCCTGCCCAGATTATTTTACTTATTGCTCCTAAATGATGTTCCTCACTCAAATATTCCCCCACTCTAGATCATCCTCCACATCACTGCCAAAATAATTTCCCTTAAACATATGCCAGTCTGCTACTCAATAAACTCCAGTGATTCCCTCTTATCTGGTAGATAAAATACAAAATCTCTTTAGCTTTTAAAACTTTGGACAACAAGGACTAAACTTAGCTTTTCAGCCTAGTCAGACATTACTCTCCCATCTTACATGTTGTGATCTAGCTAAATTGATCTTCTCTCTCTTTAAACATGGCACTCATACTTTCCTTTCCCCAAGTTTTCACTGACTACTTCTTGTATCTTATACCCAGAAGTCACTCCTTTTTCACCTCAACTTCACAGAAAAACAGATCTAATATGCCTTCCAAACTGTCTTCTATTTAAGTACTTTCTAGTCTCTTTTTATCCTATGTAAAACTACGTTTTATCTCTTCTAATAGAATGCAATATTTCTGAGAGGAATGCTTGTTTTGTTAATTGTATTAATACCCCTAGTAACATAGCAAATCACCTGGAGTATAGTAGCTGTATAATAAATATGTGTTGATTGATCCTACAATTTTTTCAGAGAAACTTTTATGATAAAATTTATTAATGTACAAAAGAGGACAATATACATATATATATGTATGTATGTATGTATGTATACGGCAAGTTGGCAAAATCACCTCAACTTTTTGGACCTCAGTTTCTTCATGTATGAAATGAGAATATTAGATTAGATCAGGGATCTTTTATACATACATACATACATGCATATATATATATATATATATATATATATGCATGTATGTATATATCTTATCATAGAATCACACATTTAAGGCTATAAGTGACCTTGGAGGTCATCTGGTTAAATAATGCTGAATAATCTGAGACTTAGATAAGTTATATGAAATTCTCAAGGTGATACAGTCATCTGGACTCATTTCCACTTGATTCCAGATTCATTCTTTCATTCATTATACCATTCTGCCTTTTCTTTCAGAAACCAAATAACACTTCATTTTGTGGGTCTCTAATGTATTTGTCATATAATATTGAGAATTACAATTATCTTAGTTATCTGTGTTTTTGTCTTGTTCCAGAGAACAAGGAGTGCAATTTTTATCTTCCCCAGATCCATGTATACCATTACGGTACCCATGAAAGTTGTTAATTAATTTGTTGAAGTTAATGAAAATATTTCCAGTGCTGCACCATTATTAGCATGAGAGCAGAAAAGGAGAGAGAGTATAAATTGGCTAAAAAGTAGACATTTTCAAAAACTCTCTACACAACCAGGAGCCTTACTCTGTACTTGTAGATCAAAAAGAAACTTTCTCTAAGCAATTCACAGGGAAGTTTCAGGAAGGAACTATGAAAAATTCTTCAGGAGGCAAAATCACTTCAGAAAACATTCAGATGCTCTAGAGAACACTGCACTGCAGCATTGGTTGCAATTACACTTGCTTGAAATACAAGTTGGTCTCTGCTTAAGGAGCAATACAGATTTGTAGAATACCACTGTAAAAGCAGATAATAAAAACACGAACTTCCAGGATTATGAAGATAAAATGAGTTAATATTTTCAAAGTACATTGCAAAACTTAAAGCATTTTATATAAATACTGAGCTATTATTACTCTGGTGTTGAGAAGTTCAGTTTATTACAAAATCTAATTCTCCATAGTGAATATCTGTAGTGATCATATGGCCCTTGTTTTTAAGACTCACTTGATATTAGTGATCAGAAGGTTATTGAACAAGTCTGTTTCTGTTCTTATAGCTTTTGAGGAATATGTTAAAATTTTGATCTAGTCTGATTAATATCTTGAACCACCCCACACATAGAGTCTAGCACTCCTTTGCATTTGCATAAATTTTTTTTTCTCTTTCCTTAGAAATGATGGATGGAGAACTCAGGAGGTAATATGGTGGGATTGGGAGGAAAGCCATAGTCACAATCACAAATCTATATAACTCAGTACCCTCTCAGTATCCTGGAAATAATGCTGGTATGCAAGGGGTACACCCATTATACTTGAGACTGTAGCTTTTGAGCACTCAGAATATGATTTTTTTCAGTATAAAAAATTATTCAGATACAGTGACACCATTGACTAAAACATTAAACATTTAATAAAAAGTAAGGCAAAAGTAAAACCAATAATTTTGCTTAATTGAAGTCAAATGAAAGAACAAGTAAAATGAAAGTTACTCAATAGAAAATGAAAGCAATAGAAAATAAAAGACATCATAGTCCACCCTTAAACCTATGTGACACATAGAGTGGAGAAACTTTTGTACATTAAAAAAATAAGACATAAAAAATTAAAAAACATTTTTATTGAAATATAATTCTAATATATTTTATTCAGTTTCTTAAATATTTCCCAATTATATATAAAAAGTAGTTAATATTCACTTCTTAATTTTGAGTTTCAAATTCTCTCCCTTGATCCTGCCACTCCCACAGCCCTTGAGAAGGCAGGCAATATGATATAAAATATATATGTGAAGTCAGGTAAAACATATTTCCATATTAGCCATGTTGAAAAAGAAAATATGCAAAACTCCTAAGAAAAAGAAGGAAAGTTTTAAAAGTATGTGTCATTCTTCACTCAGAGTTCATCAGGACTCTTTCTAGAAATGGATAGAATTTTCATCATGAGTCCTTTGGAATTGTCTTGGATCATTGCTTTCATAAGAATAGCTTAGTCTTTCACTTAATCTTTCACATCCTTACATATGTCATCCTTACAATATTGATGTTTCTGTGTATAATGACCTCTGAAGACTTATTACCTCACTTGATGTATCTTCCCAGTTTTTGTTTTCTTTTTTTTTTAACTATTCTGCTCAAATTTTCTTATAACACAAGAGTATTCTATCAAACTCACATAACACAACTTTTCAGCCATTCCTCAACTGATAGACATGCCTCTATTTCTAATTCTTTGCTACCCACTCCCAACACACAGACACATATACACACACAAACCCTGAAATAAATGTTTTCTACAGGCAGAGCCAAAATGGCAGAGTAAAGGCAAGTAATAACCCCAAATTCCTCCAAATACCTTTTAAAATTACTCAAAACAAATACTAGAGAAGCAGAACTCACGAAATGATGGAGTGAAACAAATTTCCTGCTTAAAACAACTTGGAATATCAGCAAAAATGTGTGATTCACCTAAGTAAGAATGGAGTGCAGTCAAGCACATACAGAGCCAGTACTGAACTGCACCAGCAAACCAGAAGCAGGCCTTGGGAATGACTAAATCAGCATCAAACCCAGTTCTTTGATCTTCTCTTTCTCTCTTTTATTGATATGCACATTTAGAGATATGGAATTTTCCTTAAGTACTACCTTTGCTATATCCCATGAATTTTGGAATATTGTCCTTTTGTTGTCATTCCCTTTAATAAAACTACTGATTATTTCTTATTTGTTCCTTTAAACCAATCATTCATTCAGATTATATTATTTAGTTTTAAATTAATTTTTAATCTTTGGTTCTTTATTGAATATATTTTAGGTGCATAAAAAGATTGAGTTTTTGTTCATTTGCATCTCTGCCTTTGATTGTGAAGTTTTTATGACCTCATTTGTGGTCAATTTTTGTAAAGGTGCCATGTACATCTAAGAATAAGTTATACTCCTTTATGTACTCATTCATTTTTTTCCCCCAGAGATCTAACATCTGTTGGGCTCTATTCACCCAAAAACTGTTATGGTGTAATTTTCTCAAAGAATTCAAAGTCAGACCACCTCTAATCCAAGTATAGGCATTTATGGAGTTTGATGCCTCTCATGAAGCAGGCTAAGTTCCAAGAGGAACCAGCAACTTCAGAGTAAGCAAAATGGATTTTTATATGGTAAAGACACAATTACATACATAAATTTACATAGAATGTAGGGATGTGATTAATATTTAAAAAGCTGGAAGGGGGGTTGTTAAAGGATTAGGTAAAGGAGGAGGGGTTCCATGTATAGTTCAGAGGGTTTAAACATTCTAGTCCTGCTGCCCTGCAATTGGCTAGCTATTGTGGTACTGTCTAGTCAATGTAGATAGCTAGGTATTGTGTTCCTGTCTTGGGCTAGATGGGTGATGTGATTGTGACTGAATACAAGAACACATCTCTTTCTGTAGGAAAGGGTATGGGGTGTAATGGTAATGGGGATTTGAAGATCTTTCCTTCTCCTTGCATTGACAATCAAACAGGTAATTAGCACCTTTTTCAAGTTCATAATTGTATCAAATATTAAGATCCAGCACTTGTGAATCCCACAGTAGGAGAAAGTTGCTGATATAACAGGAGAGGGTGGAATAGGGAGGAGCTAATAATACATATGAAGAAAAGCCCAAGCTAGGGAGCCAGAATTGCTGAGAGAAAGAGAATTGCTAGGATCCAGAAACCTTCTGAGAACTGCTACGAATTGAGAACAGAATGGGGAACAGAAGTTGTGGTGGCAGAATGGAGAATGGAGAAGTGGGAACTGAACTGAGAACTGAGAAGAGAATTGAGAAGAACTGAGAAATGAGAAGAGAGGAGAACTGAGATGAAGCACAGCTGTGGTGTCTGTACTTTGTCTGTTTTGAAGTTACTTTGTCAGATCAATCCACTGATAGAAGATGCTGCTGTTGTTACAGAAGCCCTGGGATGTTATTGCTGGTTCAGAAGCTTTGAGAGAGGATTTTCTTGTGCATATGTTTACAGAAATCCTGGAGGAGCATCCTACTGACGTTTTCAGAGGACCTGGGACTATACTGATGATTTGTGTTCATTCCTCAGACCTTGTTGTTGTGCCTATATTGATTGCACAGGCAGAAAGTGAATTGATGAGGATGCCAGCCATGTATATGAATGTTATTGTGTCTTTGTTAAGCTTTGTCTTCCCAGGAAGAGAAACCATGAAGAACTTGAGGTGGAATAGACATGGTGAGCTTCAATATGGAATGGGAACTGCAGAAGGAGCTGGACAAGGAACTGAGAGCTGTCTGCTTTGAACTCAGGTGACAGTTGGCTAGATTTGGGGAAGAGCTGGGACCATGGAAGAGGAACCATGGAAGCTGAGAGCCTACCTTGCATCAAGATGAAAAGACCTTTCCTTGGGTATTTAATGCAAACTCGGAAGATCATGATTTACTGTGACTTAGGGGTGAAGATCTTTGACCTTTACATTTAGATGATTGAGTTAAGGACTTTTTCAATTAAGAAGAAATAAGACTTTTTGTTGGAAGAGATAAAGACAATGTGACCTAGGGGTGGAGAACTTTGACCTTTGTACTTTGTGTCCCTTAAGGAGGCAAGCCTTTTTAAGG
>JAQQSU010018232.1:0-10523 GCA_028627135.1 Pseudochirops cupreus
GCCGCCATCTTGGCTCCGCCCCTCTCTAGTTGGTTTTCAATGAAAGAGTCTCCTAGAATAAAGCTACATCCCTTAGAACAGTAGTTCTCAATCTTCCTAATGCCGCGACTCTTTAATACAGTTCCTCATGTTGTGGTGACCCCCAATCATAACTGTAATTTTGCTACTGTTATGAATCGTAATGTAAATATCTGATATGTAGGATGTATTTTCATTGTTACAAATTGAACATAACCTACAGGTTGAGAACCGCTGCCTTAGAACATAGTAGTGTGACCAGCAGACCTAAGCACCTTAAAGGGTCAGATTTAGAGGAACTATATAAGGTATATTTCTCAAGATCAGCCATCAACTACTGATGAAGTTCAGGGTGTCCACCTGAAAGTTTGGGTAAAGGAGACAAAGTGATGTATGTTTATATCATTTATTCCCTTAAAGCTAGATGAAGCTAGTGAAAGCTCACTAAAACCTAAGTTCTGACTGCCTGATACAAGAATGACAAAGTTTTTATACGTTTTAGGACAATCCCAGGATGTCTGTGTCCCTCAGATTTGTGGTCTCCATATGTTTTTAGAAAGGAAGTTTCTTAACTGAATAAGTTGTAGATACAAATTGATAAGACAATTGACAAAATAGTGTCAGCTGGATCCCAGGATACCATGGCCTCCCCCACACAGCACAGGCCTCTAGAAAAGATAAGAGAAGTTATCCTTATCTGGTCCTTGAAGTTGCTGACACAGGAAAGGGCTTTTTTTTTTTAGAGCAAACAAAAAAGTCTGATTGATTAGTTCAGGCTTTGGCTCTTATTAGGGGTTCAAATATTGTCAATGGGAACCCCAAAATTTGGTGGTGCAAGGTCATCTCAAAAAAATTCACTTAGGCCATTTCCAAATCAAGTAAAGGCATTTATTGTGGATAACACAACTAACAATACCAAGCAGGGTCCTCCACATCTTAAGGGAGACACAGTTTAATGGAAACCCCAACTAAAGGGGGGGAGGTGGTAGCCACCTAAAGGAGACAGCCACCAAAAGGAAGAAGCCTCCTACTAAAGAGAGATGCCCATCAAGGGACACCCCAGCTTAAGGGAAATGGATCCTTAAGCCTCTTCAGGGGGACTGCCCTCTGCTTAAAGAGAACACCCACTATCTGGGAGAGGCTGGGGATTCTTATGGAGGAAAACCTGCCAGTGGGTGGAAAGATGAGATAATTAGGGACTGTAGTTCAGAGTTTCCAGCATTATCTATTATTATTAGTATTCCATTGTTCAGTCCACAGCCTGGGCTGGAGGACCCCAGTTAGTTTAATCTACTTGAATCTCATTGTCTCCTAAGTGGCTGTAAGTGGTACTTGAGATAATGGACTTCTCTGTGACTACTCTGTTTGAATCTCATCGTCTCCCCCCCTTCCAGAATTACACTCACAAATTCATTTTGGAAAAAGGTCAAGGGTCATGCATTCCTCATAACTACCACAGGTTTATGATCAGCAGGTCATGGGAGGGTAGGACAATCTGCTGGTGAACAGATGACGTCCTGGTGAAATCTGGAAAACTGTTAAACAAGCAACTTGATGATAACACCAACGTTTGCCCATGTAATGTGTACCTTGAATGTCAAGTTGGGTCAAGTAGCATTTATTAAGTGCCTCCTATGTACCAGGTGTTGAGGTTTAAGGTTTAGGGGTGCTCAAGACCCCAAAATTGCAACACGCCAGGTCCTGCTGAATGAATTCGACTCAAGTCTTCTCTCAGCCAAAGCAAAGTTTATTAAAGGTTCTCCATAATGGGCAGACTCTTAAGGAGCCTAAGTATCTGGGACTCTTGTATTGGACAAGTGGGCCAGAATAATCTGACACAGAGTGAGTCTGCACTAGATAATTCATGGAGGCAAGATGGAGCTTAAATACAGAGAGACTGTGGGAAGGTTCTAGGGGTGGTTTAGAGGAGGAGTTTGGGGAGGGTCTTGAGGAGGAGTCAAATGAGGTCAGACTCCAATAATGAGATTAAGGGTGGGAAATAGCTGGAGGTCACCTGGAGATGACAGACAACGGAGGCCTAGGCTAGTTTAAGGGTAACAGATTTGAGTATGGATATTTTGGGAGGATAAAGGGTTTGAAGTAGCTGGACAATGGAGGGCTAGGCTAGTAAGAGCAAGAGATTTTGGCCTAGCTATATTAAAAGGCTTATGGTCTCAGGCAAATGCCTCATCAAATGGGAAGATTCAAGGAGAGTTCAAGGGGGTTCCCAGAGCCTGTACCCCATCGCCAGGCACAGTACTAAATACTGGGGATACAAAGAAGAGCAAAAAACAGTCCCGACCCAACCCTCCGGTAGTTCCCAATCTGATAAGAGAGACCACATGTAAACGATCGTGTACAAACAAGACATATGCATATATGCTGAAGATAGTCACTGAGGGAATGGCCATGGCATTGAGGGGCATGAGGAAAGGCTTCTTGCAAAAAGTGGGATTTTACCTGGGACTTGAAGGAAGCCAGGAAGCAGGGAAGAGATTTTCAAGGAGAGAATTTCAGGGATGGGCAGTCAGTGAAAATTCAGCCAAGCAATGGAATGTCATGTGTGCAGAACAACAGGGAGGCCAGTGTTATTAGGTCAAAGAACATGGGGAAGGGAGAAAGTAGAAGACAGAGAGGGCAGGAAAGGACCAGACTATGAAGGGTTTGAAAAGGTAATTATAGGGGTGGCTAGGTGGTGCAATGAATAGAGCACCAGCCCTAGAGTCAGGAGGACCTAAGTTTAAATCCAACCTCAGACATTTAACACTTATGAGCCGTGTGACCTTGGGCAAGTCACTTAACCCCAATTGCCGTCTTCTCCCTCCAAAAAAAAAAGCAATTATATTATGATCACAGATTCACCTGTTGTTTATGCTTCTGTTCATTACATTTTTGTGCTTTGCTTTTTAGTCTATCTTACTGACCAGCGACCCACCGTCATTTTTATTGTCAAGAGAAATGATTATGAAATAAGCAATTGTTGGGGAAACGAAGGTTTTTTTTCCTTCCTATTTCCTTATTCTCTACTAGGTCCAGCCAACTTCTGAAAGACGTTGCAGATAAGGAGTTCGAATTAACTTTCTCCTCAATCTTGTTTTGATCCCACCCAAATGGGAAAACCCAACACTTCCTACTCTGCCTTGAGTGAGTAGTAGGTCCTTTGTCTGAATTGCCCAAGGCTGGGGGTGGTCTGGGAGCAAGAGCATCAAAGTCACATCCCCTAGCCCCTCATTAGAATGAGTCCACCTCTCACTATAATATTCATTCTTCTCAACTAATTGTTAACCAATTAAAGTTGATTGCCACCCATAGGACCAACTATTTATCCAAGGGCATATAAGTGTTGAGTAGGTTCTGTGAGGGGTTTTTGGCATTTGAGAGTGCCACTGACCCCTTCTATTAATTATTTGCTAGCATAATTAATAAAATTATTACCCAGAAACTCTGTCTCTTGAACTTTTTATGTCACATCATTATGCTTACATTCTTTTGTCTTATGAAGATGCATGTACCACTATGAGTGTATGTGCAATGTATCCTCCGTGTAATTCATGAAAGAAGTCTGTCAAGGATGCGTTGCAGTGTACTGTGTTTACTGCATGTTTTGTTGCTATTTGCTGTGCATGATGCTCTGAGGCGACTCCCTAGAATGCTGGGTAAATCACCTCCCTTCTGTTATGTACCAATGTATATTTGGTGCTATGTACAGAGACCTGTCACACCTAATTTTATAAGGATGTGCAAAATTCCAAACCTTAAGTAAGAATGTAATGCCTCCTCTAGAGGGGGTTAAGAGTGACTTGGTCTGCATAAACTTCTGGGATTTGGAATTTTTTGCTCATCTTTTTTTTTTTTGGAGGGGGGGAAGGCAAAGCAATTGGGGTAAAATGACTTGCCCAAGATTGTACGGCTAGTAAGTGTTAAGTGTCTGAGGCTGAGTTTGAACTCAGGTCCTCCTGATTCCAGGGCCAGTGCTGTATTCGCTACGCCACCTAGCTCCCCCTGTTCATCTTCTGAGGCAAGGAAATCTCACATCACTTGGGACTGGGGCAAGAATAAAAGGAGAGCCCAAGAAAAATATAGGAGAACGAACACGGGAGGGGGAGGGGGAGGGGGAGACATACCTCAGATACACGGCACAATGGCATGACCTTGGCAGCAACAACTGCCTCTTCTTACACCCAAGCTGCCTTCCAGAAGTCTGAAGAGGTGAAAACTACTGGGTTAAGTTGAGAGCTGTAGTTCTGAAGACAAAACATGCCTGGGGGGAATGAGGAGGCACTGGGGATCCTCTTCCTCTTTCCCCTGCCTTTCTTCAGCTTGGAGCAAACATGCACTTTTATTCTGCTAAAGGCTTCATCCAATGGATGTAATTGCATTTCTCATAAACATCATGGTTGGTCCTGTCCTTTATGCTTCCTTGTGTCTCTTTGTTTGGATTCTGGACAGTTCTGAGAGGCACACAGGAGAAAATGACCTTCCCTTGTGCAGGGCTAGGCTCACAATCCCTAATTCATTTTTAGACAGTTTTCAAAAGCCATTCATATGCCCCATAACAATGCTTCCAAGGGCAGAAATACTATGAACTTGGGCCCGTAAATCTTCTTCATCACACCACCAGCCCCTAGGACTATACCATGGGACACATTCTTTTGAATATTCTCAAGAGTGGTATATCTTTCTTTTCAGTATAGATTTAATTTTGGGGAACATCTCAAAGTCATTCAGACCCAAGTCTGATGCATGACAACGGAGCAAACCGGAAAATGCTTTTGTTGGCGTGGGGGTAAATTGGGGAGCAGGCTAAAGAGTAGTGACCACAAAACAATGAGACTCTATCTCACTCACGTGTTATCTATCTATATTTATTACACATTTACAGAGTGCCTTCTACCATTTGCTTTATCTATCTCATGAGGTGGGCAATGCAAATATTATGATCATTCTTATTTTATAGATGAAGAACCTCTGCTATTGACTTGCCCAGTGTCACATAGTGTCAAACACAAAATCTAAACCTGCAGGTGAAATAGATTGTAGTGGAAAAGGGGGCTAGACTTTGAGTCAGAAGACATGCATTTGAGTCCCAACTCAACTATTTACTGCCTGCATGATGTGGGGCAAGCCACTTAATCTCTCTGGAGCTTAGTTTCCTCATCTGTAAAATGAGAACTTGATGATCTTGGAAGACCTTCCTAATTCTAAATCAATGAACCATAATTTCCTGACTCCAGTTCTTTCCATCATGCAAGATGGCTTCTTTACCTATTGAAAGGTAGAGGGTTCAACTAGAATTCCAAGTCTATGATTTTCTAGAAGTCTGGAATTCTCTGGCATGGCTTACAAAATAGCTTTGAAAGCATCACCAAAAGCAAAATTCTAAAAACATTTTGAGTGATGACTGAATTACTGAAATAAACATCTAGTATCCTAGGGTGACTGCTTTGAACAGTGCAACATTTATTTGGAAGAAAAAGTACTGGTGTTTTTGTTGCCCCCAAAAATGCATAAAGGTTCCATTGCTTTAGAGACACATAGTGTATTCAGTGCATTTAAGAGGGAAATGAATTGAAAGCTCTGGTTTATCTAGTGGGAGCAATCTTTTAAAGAGTAAAACCATTGGTGTGTGTGCCGCTTGGGTGCACCCTGCTTTTTTGACAGGTGTATCCGGTAGAGAAACAAAACACTTCTCTGTGGTTAAGGTGGCTCACTTTACTGTAGTTCAGCACATTCACCAATCAGCTCCATGTGCAGAAGACCTAAACCACACACTTAGATTTGAGGCCTATGTGAACAACTCTGGAGTTATTTGGGCAATGCCCACAGTACTGAACCGGAGATACACAACCCCAATGTGAATTCTGGATGCAAAAGAGGCCATGAAGGAGATGAGTGCAACTTGTCCTTTATTGTACTATGAGTAAAATCTCTATAATTAACTTCATGAGATCTTCAGATTGTTTTGCTGTAGTGATATATTATTAAAGTGAAAACACTCTTAGACATCGCATTCCCAGTCCTAGTTATGAAAGAAAAACATGGAAGAAAGTTTTGAGATTATCTTGTCTTAGAATCAAGGGATCAAAAATTTAGAATAGGAAGTCCTACAGCCCAACCCCTTCATATTACAAGTAAGTAATGGGTCCCCAAAAAGGAAGTTGTCCAATGTTGCACAGCAAGTAGAAGAGCCAATCTTCCAAATTTAGCATTTTTTTCCATTGTACCTTAGTTGTTGTTGTTCAGTTATTTCAATCCTGCTCAACTCTCTGTAACCCCAATTGATATTTTCTTGGCAAAGAGATTAGAGTGGTTCTGTCATTTCCTTCTCCAACTCATTTTACAGATGAGGAATTGAGGCAAACAGGGTTAAGTGACTTTCCCAGGGTCACATAGCTAGGAAGTATCTGAGATTGGAATGAGGTCTCCTGATTCTAAGACCAGTGCTCTACTCATTAGTTGCCCCCTCCATTGTACCATACCACCAAATTCCTAATTTTACAAATTAGGAAACTGAGGGGGAAAGAGTTTAAGTGACTTGACTAAGATAATAATAGCAATAACAGCTAACATTGATATAGTACTTACTACGTGCCAGGCACTGGGCTAAGTAACATACAATTATTATCTCACTTGAATCTTGCTACAATCCTGGTAGGTAGGTGCTATCATTAACCTCCTTGCACAGTTGAAGAAATGAAGACAAAGTGATATTAAATGACCTGTCTAAGATTATACAGGCATTAAAAAGCAGAGCGAGAACCAGAACCCAGGTCCTCTGACTCGAACCCCTCTTTCCACTATAACTTGAATCCAGTAGGGGAAAGAGACAAGCATCATGCATGCCCCTACCTTCAAATTTTTTTCAGTTAAAAAGCATTTATTTTTGTTCCCTCTCACCACCTCCCCCCACACAACAAAAAAACAAAGAACAACAACACAAAACTCTTGTAAGAAATATAAACAGTTAAACAGAATAAATTCTTGCATTGGCTTGTCTGAATTCTTGCATGTCTGAAAAGACAGACCTCACTCTGCATCTTGAGTCCATCATCTTTTTTGTCAGGAAGTGAATACCATACTTTATTATTCATCTTCTGGAATTGTGTTTGGCTGTTTCATTGATTAGAGTTTTCATGTCTCTCAAAGTTGGTTGTTTTTACAATGTTGTTGTTATTGTATAAATTATTTCCTTGTTTCTGCTCACTTCCGTCTTCATCAGTTCGTACAAATCTTCCCAGGTTTCTCTAAAATCATCCCTTTTATCGTCTCTTACTGAATAATAGTATTTTATCATATACCTATATACACCATTTCCTCTCCAAGTTCTTGGATCTTTTATCTCATTTTGTTTGTTCTGAGTGGTTTGGGAGTTTAGGTGGTTGAGAAGAGGTAAAAAGAGAACTGACATAATTATAGGGGGAACGTATTTCATTTACATCTTTCATCTCCCTAAAATCTAGGTAAAGCTTTGCATTCTAACTATAATGTTATAAGTTTCTCCTAACTAAAAAGGCCTGTGGGGACTTTTCCTTCCTTTTCTAATTATCCTGACTCAGATAATCTGGGAATTTCTTATTTTATATGATTCTACATATAGTCATTAACTCCCTTAAAAGTGTCTAGACCATTATCCTTAAAAAATGAACATGTTTTCTTCTTTTTTTAATTCAATTTTATTTTATTTTCAGCACCAAATCCTCTCTACCTTCTCCCTCTGGAATGAGAAAATAAGAAACGTGAAACCCATTACAAATATGTATAGTCAAGCAAAAAATTCCCATATTAACCATGGCAAAAAAAAAAATGCTTCATTCTGCATTCTGAGTCCATCCACTCTCTATCCAGAGACTGTTACTATTGAGTCATTCCAGTAAGGTCTAACTCTTTATGATCCTGCTTGAGATTTTCTTTGCAAAGCTACTGGCATGATTTATCATTTTGATTACATAACATTGAAAGGCTTTCATATTAACAAAATCAAAGAAACTAGGATAAGAAGAGAGGTAGTCAATTGGATGGAAAATTGGGAGAAAATGAGATCACAAAGAGGTTTAATAACCAAGATAAATTTTAAAAAATTAACACAAATATAAGGGGGGAAAGTCATTATCCAATGTGACCAAAAGGCAAGAGCAAGCAGTTCTCAAAAGAATTGCGAAATATTAACAACACTATGAAGATTGATCCAGATTTCTAAAAGAAGATTAATGGAAATGAAAAGAACTCTAAAGTTTCACTTCATACCCAACAAATTTATAAAGATGAGTAAAAAAAAGGAAGAGTCAGCGTTGGAGAGTCTGTGGAAGGAAAAGAATATTTATAAATTGTAGATGAGACTATGAATTGATTCAATTGTTCTGGAAAGTCATTTGAAATTATATTAAAAGCAAACAAAAAAAAAAACAAATGAAAACATTCATACTCCTTGCTCCAGAGATCTCATTGCTAGACATATGCCCCCAAAGAGGTTACAAACAAAAATAACTTCCCCACAACAAGTTATATGGTACTTTTGTGCAATAGCAAAGACCTGAGAATAAAGGAGATCTATCAATTAGCGAACAGTTTAAGCATATTGTGGTACCTGAATGTACTGTGAAGAATACAAAGAAGCCTGAGAAGACTTCTATGAACTGATTCAGTTAAATAAGGAGAGCCAGGGGAAAAAAAAAACAGACTAAAATGGAAATGGAAAAAATGAGAAAGAAGGAAAAAACCCTGAAAGCTATGAAATTATAATGCTCAAGTTTGTTTCTGAAGATGTAGGAGAATGTATGTCTCTCTCTTCTTTGTTGCATTGGGGCAGTCTAAGCGTTGAATATTGATTTACTGTCAGACGCAGCCGATGTGTCATTTCTTTTGTTGAAATGCTTTGTTTTACTCTTTCTCTTTTTATTCCTTGTTACTAGAGACTCATTGGGTACAGGAGGTGGGGACGGGATACATTTGGAAATAAAGGTGATATAAAAACAAAGACATCAACAAAAATTAAAATCATAAATGATAAATCCTTAAAGTGCCATATAAATGAGTTGCTATAGAATGCTAGCTTTGGAAAAGATCCTGGAGGGCCCTTAGCCCAAACCTCAAATTTTGCTCATATAAACTAACTAAAGTCCTTCCAAGCTCCAGGAGACCGAACCCTATTGTCGTACAGTAATTGCATGATGTGAGCTAAGAAAAAACCCTTTCCTTTTACCCCAAAAGCCCACATCTCATTGACCAAGGGAGAAGGAGACCACAAGCAAATAGTGAAATCCGTTATCTTTCTGAGCAGCAGGGATGGCTTTTAACCCACCCACCCCCCCTTAATAACAACATAATAATTAGGGATTTCCCAAAGTGGAGACGTCATCACTTTTCTTCTGGTCACAAGTGGTGATGCAACCTTTATCAGAATCACTCATCTTAGCTCAAATAGACCCTAGGAAGGTTCAGAGAATGAAGTTCAAGTGGGGAGCAGATTGAGGAAATGACATCTCCCTGATAGTCATCACTGTCATATCCTACCCACTATTTTCTTGGCTAATATATAGACTCAGGAACCTCTTGGTCACTCATTTTCAGTCATGCCCAACTCTTCGTGACCCCATTTGGGGTTTTCTTGGCAAAGATTCTGCAGTGAGTGGTTTTCCATTTCCTTCTTCAGCTCATTTTCCAGTTGAGGAAACTAGGCAAACAGGGTTAAATGACTTGCCCAGGGTCACACAACTTGTAAGTGTCTGATGACAGATTTGAACACTGGTCTTCCTGACTCCAGCAGGACCTGGTGCTCTATTCACTGTGCCACCTAGCTGCCTCCTTATTGGCAGTGTGTTTTCCAATTATTGTATTACTTTTATAAGAGCAACTCTGTAAGAGTCGGAATGGTATTGGATTTTTTTTTTTAAACTCAGAAGTCCTGAGTTCACATCCCATCTTTGTCACTTACTACTTATGTGACTTTGGCCAAGTCACTTAACCACTTTGGGTATGTTTTCCTTTTCTATAAAATGGTGAGGGGGAGGTATTGGACTAGGTGGCTTCTAGTTCTAAATTTGTGATCCTCTGAAGAAGGGTTAGGAATATTTTTCTTTTTACAATTCCTCCTAAGGGAATGTTTGGAAAAAAGGAACAAGGGACTAGGACAAATGTCTCCTTACTAAGGATAAAACAAAGAACTTCCTCCTTTCCTCCAATGCCAACACATTTTAGATGCTGGAGTCTCCAAAAAGCTAATCAGGAGGCTACACCAAAGGGATAAGTCTTGTAACAATAAAACTTTTGCATCTGTTGGCATTCAGTAAACACCGTCAGGGATAAAGGGTTTAGTGGCCCCCTTATCTATTTGAGTTTGACACCACTGGGTTGATGACAACATTTTCCAATGAATTCAGAAAAAATTAAAAGATTGAATCCAAAGAATAGCCAGTCTTATCAGGACATCTCCATAATAATAGGTTAAAAGTATTATTCAGTTTGCATTTGTTCCTAAGGGAAATGTACAGCTTATGGAACCACTAGCT
>JAQQSU010018233.1:0-10523 GCA_028627135.1 Pseudochirops cupreus
GTGGATACTGACTGATCGATTTCTTTTAAACACCTTGCAATTGAAATGCTGGTTTAGAACAATAAGATTGCTCTAAATCCCATGGGATTGGAGTTCAGGTCTGTACCTTTCTGTCTTTATTATCCCTTTCATTAAGGAAGTTACCTACTAAGGAAGCTTATATTGCCCAAATAAGAGATCAGGGGAAAACTTAGGCCAGAAAAAAAGCAGGTTTTTCTTTCTTTCTTATGAAACTATGTTGACTTTTATTTGAAAGAAAGTTAAGCAAATGCTTTCTAAAGGCTTGCTGCCTTCTTGCGCTTGCTGTTTACTTTAAGATGTAGGATTAAAGATAGAGCATCAGTTAGATGCTCTTGGCAAAACACCTCTTCTTTGGTTCTATCTGTTTCATTGAAATTTATGATCAAAATTCTTCCTTTGTTTCAATACTGAAGAGTTGGTCCTTGCTCTTGATGGTAAAGGAATAGATGTAAGCTTAGAAACACCATGAAATCACTTGGAAATTTCCAATTGAGTGTCGAATTTTCCTCAGTGCATATTATAATGAGTTTTCGCATTAAACAACAGTACAAAAAAAAAATCCCAGAATTACAGAATTTGAGAGTTGGAATGGACCTTAGTAGCCACCTAGTCCAACTGATACACATAAGAACTTGCCATGGTAAAATACTCAATAAGAAGATATCCAACATTTACTAGAAATCCTCTGAGAGGAAACCTGTTACTTCTCAAGGTAGCTATAATTGCCTCTGTCTCTCTCTCTCTCTCTCTCTCTCTCTCTCTCTCTCTCTCTCTGTCTTTCTGTCTCTGTCTCTGTCTCTCTCTGTCCCTCTCTCTTCCTTTACAATGCTCCATCCCGTCAGTATCTTTGTGGATTCTGTCATCCATTGTGTTGGCTATTCTTCTCAGCTTAGTATCAACTTCAAAGTTGATAAACGTACCATCTTTGCCTTTATCCAAGTCATTGATTAAAATAAAAATATTAAATAGCATAGGGCAAAACACACATCCCTAGGTTATTGTGCTGGAAACTTCTTGCCACATTGACATTGAATCCAGCTTCTTTGAGACAGTGATACAAACAGTTCTGAGAAGAGACTTAGAACGCATCTGTGTCACAGAACAAAACAACCAACAACAGAAGACTTGAGCTCGCAGTGTCTGTAGTTATATAAATGTAGCTAATTGCTGTTAAGTGGTAAAATGAAACTGGAGTGCTAGTCACTGTTGGCCAGCAGTGAGAGGAACACAACTGGCAGGAGGTTAAGCAGATAATTTTAGAGAAGCGATACCCTTGAACCCTTTAGGATGCCCCTGGAACGCTGAAGGGGAGAGGGAGATGCAGCTGGCCTGACTTTAGGAGAGGCTGCCAGAGCATACTCATCACATAAATATGTCTAGCTTCATAGCACTCTCCTGATTCTTCCCTAGCTACGTTATTAGGTGTCAGGCAGTGGACTCCAGCAGGAATTATGGTTTTTGCCTCAAGGCTGGTTCTAGTAGGTGACTGTTAAGAAGAAAAGTTATGTGGACTGAGGGGTTGATGAGGAGGAGGGTGAGCAGGGGCAGAGAAAGCACAGTGGAGGGTGTTTGTCATTTGAAGATGTAAGAGATGAATGTAATTATATAGATAGCTTTTCCATCAACAGCAGAAGGGACAGCCCTCCAAACAGCTCTTAAAAGGCAAGGATTATTTTCACTCTTATCTTTGTATTCCCAGTGATTTGGAGGTTGGTATGGTGCCTGGCTCATAGCTGTCACTTAATAAATGAATGTTGATTGCTTGCTTCATTGATTGATTTGACTGTCTTTGATTGATGTTGGTTGTATGGGCAATCACATTGGCCTGTTGCTACATAATCTATGTTTGGCAAGCTGGGAAAACAAACTTGAAAGTAGTGACCTTTTCTTTGTAAGCTTCTCAGGGATTTAATGATGGAAAACAATTATTAAGAATGTACCAGGCCATTCCACTGAATTGAAATGGGAAAGTGTATTGATTAACAGAATAGCTTTTTAAAGAGACAGCCATGTTTATCTTTATGCCTCATAAGCAGGCAGCTTCTTTTCTGACTCTGTGCTGATTGGCTTTTATATGGCAGCATACAGAAATATTGCTTTTGCTGGGTAAATATTAGGTCTGAGACCTTGGAATGGCTCTGTTGGGGTGAATCTGTCGAAAGGAAGGTGAATTGAAAAAAAGCAATCCATTTTAATATCTAAGACCCCGGTGGCATCTTCTTCCTTTGCATGTAGAAATCTTAAATCACACCCCCCCCCCAACTTTTCTGTAGCCATGTAGAGTAAGTTCATGTTCCAGTTTAGCTATCTCTTAATGAGTTCTCACAACAAGCCTCCTGATCCCTCCCCTCTCATCTGTCTGAGAGGATGGAAGCAAAAGAAAATGGCATTAATCATCCAGAAATGATGGTTTGGAATTTGCTTTGGAATTTTTTTTTGGCTAACATTTGATAATGTGCCTGATATTCTGGAGATTCACATCCATATTTTCCTTTCCTTTTCCTTTTCTCTCCCTGTTTCCATTCCCTCCCCTTTTCTTCTCTCCCCTGTTCTCCTGTCCTGTCCTCCTATCTCTCCTATCTGATCTCTTAATTCTCACCTGATCCTTCCCCTGTATATGATTTCCTGATGCCATTGAGGGCTCTGGCATTTCCATGTTTCTTGGCACTTGACAAGCATGCTAGTCTTCTCTTTGAGGTTTACGTTCTTTTTTTTTTTTTTGCCTTTTTTTGGGAGGGCAACTGGGATTAAGTGACTTGCCCAAGGTCACATGGCTAGTTTTTATGTTAAGTGTCTGAGGCTGGATTTGAACTCAGGTCCTCCTGACTCCAGGGCCAGTGCTCTATTCACTGTACCACCCAGCCGTCCTTGAGGCTTACATTCTTGAGGAACTTTCTTGAAATATTTAGATTTGGTTTTCTGATGAAAGTCTCTGGTTCAGGCTGCTGTGTGACTCATGAAGTTGTCCCTTTTGTGCCAGGACAGACCCAAAGGATGAACTCCACCTTCTTAGAGAGAGCCTTAGGTTAATAACCTGGGGAAGTAATGTTGCTTAGAAGGGGCAGGAGGAAAACTGGAGTATGTGTACTGAGTGTTCCATATAAAGAGAGTCATTAAAAACATTTTTTTTTTTTGCTTTTTTGGAGGGAGAAGGCAGGGCAATTGGGGTTAAGTGACTTGCCCAAGGTCACATGGCTAGTTTTTGTGTTAAGTGTCTGAGGGCAGATTTGAACTCAGGTCCTCCTCACTCCAGGACCAGTGCTCTATTCCCTGCGCCACCTAGCCACCCCTAAAAACATTTTTTCATGTACGTATATTCTTCCACCCCTGAAATAAAAATATAAATTATATTGTTATACCTTGTAGTTCTTCATATTTCATTACTTTAGAACTGGAACCAGGCTACCTGATCTAGCTCCATCATTTTACAGAGGAGTAAATTGAGGCCCAGAGAGATGACAAGAATGCAGAGACTTTGAGTCCCGGTCTCATTCTCTTCTATTGTGTTGCCCACAGCTCTCTCCACTTTCTGATACTGGATTAGTGAGAGGACTTTAGCGCAGACAGATTCAGTACACTGTCTGAACTCACAGAGCATGTTATGAGTGGAAAATAGATCTATAATCTGCGACTTTGAGTGGGGACTGATCTTTTATTAGGAAGACTGAACATAAATAAGAAGGCTGACCCTCTTTTGTCCCTCTGCTCATTAGAGGTGTGCTGATCCCCCATTTTTCTCCTTGCATTAAACCAGCCTCATGGGAAGCTCAGTATACGTGCTATTTTTTCTCTGTTTTTGTCCTTGTCCCTCTTTCTCTTTCTGTATGGGAATAATAATGGTATTTACCTCATACCTCGTAGAGTTCTTGTAAGGAGCACAGTTTGTAAAGCAGTTTGTAAACCTGAAAACAATGTATAGACACTATGATTACTGTTATAACTTTGGGGTCAGAGGGTCTTGTGGATACACTTACATGTATTAGCACTTACACACACACACATATAGCACTTATATAGCATGTAGCACGTTGATTTAGAATCAACGTGTGTATATATGTGGGATATATTTGTGTGTATATATGTATGTATTTTTTATGGCAGTAGAATGAGACCCGAGAGAAGTGGCAAAGGGGATATGTAGACATGCATATACACATACACTACATTACACATACATGTGCACACCTACACATATATACACAGACATGCACACGGTGAATATATTATATACATGTACATATTTGCATGTACGTGTGTGTACACACACACACACACACACACATACACAGAGGACTGGACTCCATACTTTTCTTAGGTTGTTGCCTGCTTTTAAAGCACCATTTTAACTATCTGGCTTTATTATTATTCTGTCCTGAAGATGAGGATTTTGTCAGTTCAGAAATTTCTCATTTGTTTTCTGTTCCAAAGCTGAGTACAGTGTACACAAGGCATCTTTTATTACAAATGGCTGGTGTTGTTTCATTCGCCTGGTTTTTTTGGTCATTTTTTTTTTTTTTTGCTGTTTGGAGGGCAATTGGGGTTAAGTGACTTCCCCAGGATCACATGGCTAGTTTTTTGTGTCACATGTCTCAGGTAGGATTTGAACTCGGGTCCTCCTGATTCCAGGGCCGGTGCTCTATTCACTGTACCACCTAGCCACCCTTGGTCATTTTTTTTTAACCAAATGGGGACATCCCATGATGAATCTTTGTCAAGAAAAGTTCAAGAATAATGAATGAAGATTCTCACTTAAATTGGAAGCATTATACCATTTCTCATGACAGTGGCCAGGGGGATTAGGTGTGTGGAATTTCCCTCTTGTTCCCTACTCATCCTTCTCTGCTTTTTCTCAGTCTTTTTGTCTTTTAGGGCTGGGACAGATGGAGAAGTGGTAGGAAGGATGAATGGGCTACAAGCCAGGTCTCTCTCTTATTTGTGTCAGTGGGTCCAAGTGGTAGTTGGCAACCAAACATATTCCAAAAATTACATTTCAACAAAGAGGTCAACCATATTAAACCGATTACCAGTACTACTTCTTAGAATTACTGAATTATTTTCAATTCAACAAGTATTTATCCAATTAAACAATTTTTTTTTACCTCTTCCTTGGGCAGCTTCTGATGTAGGTGCTCATAACAGTGAAATGATGCTAGGATCCTAGGGTAAAAAGATTTAGATCTAGTAGAGACCTTAGAGACCATCAAGTCTAATCCCTTCTATTTTAGAGAATGAAAAAATGAGGCCCAGGGGTGGTTAGGTGGTACAGTGATTAGAGCACCTGCCCTGGAGTCAGGAGGACCCGAGTTCAAATCTGGCCTCAGACACTTAACACTTACTAGCCATGTGACCTTGGGCAAGTCACTGAACCCCAATTGCCCTGCCTTCCCCCCTCCAAAAAAAGGAAAAACGAGGCCCAAAGGGATGGACTGCTTTGCCCAGTGCTGCAGGGGTATAGGAAGTGGCAGAGTTAGAACTGAAATGCAGACCTTGTAACTCTGAAGTTAATGTTCTTTCCGTCATCCCTTCTAATTATAATAGTAATAATAACATCCATATAGTACTTTAAGTTTTGCAAAGTACTTTACGTACGTTATCTCCATTGACCTTTACAATAATCCTATGAAGTAAATGCTCTTATTATTCCCATTTTACAGATGAGGAAATTGAAGCTGAAAGAGGTTAAACATGGAGTTAAAGACTGGAATCACGGAGCCAGTTAATATCTGTGGCAGGATCTGAATTCAGGTCTTCCTAACTCCAAGTCCAGCATCCTATCCACTTCTTCCTCCATTAAATCAAGAAGGAAGAAGAAAGGCATTTTGGATAATTCAGAGCCTGAGTATATTCTCAGTGCTTGTAATTTAAACATATTTTAGTCAAAAAGAGATGATCACAATTGAACTGTGGGAAATAGGGAGACTGTGTGTGCGTGCGTGTGTGTGTGTGTGTGTGTGTGTGTGTGTGTGTGTGTGTATACTGGGGTACCTAGATCTGGAATGCCTGGTATGTATGGATGGGTACAGACAGCAGGTCACCTCTGTATTCTGCCTCTTATCTTGTTTGCCTTCTGCTAATATCAATGAAGAATGAATGAATGGATAAGTGGGTGGATGAATGAATGAAAACTCACGAGGCATTTGCTGTGTGCCAACCACTGTACTGGGAGCTAGGGATACTGATGCAAAATCGAAACATTTCCTACTCCCAATGAAATTACATTCTCCTGTGGGAGATGACAGGTGTCTGGGAGTGGTGTGCAGGGAGGGAAGCACTAGCCTGAGAAGTCCCAAACAACAGAGCAGTCAATTAAAATAAAAATAAAATAAAATAATTAATTAAAATGCCCAGATGTCAGGTCGTAGTGATTTTATTCTAGTGGTTAAGTGGCTTCTGGGCTCTTGCTCTCAGTTTGGTTTTGTACAGGAGGAGCTGTTCTTCTCACCTCCTGTAGTCCCAAAAGTAACCTGTGATTCTGGGCCCTTCCCTTGAAGCCACTGTGATGGGAAAAAATCCCGACCAATCTATAATCCATGATAAAGAAAGGAAGAAAGGAAATAAGCATTTGTTGAGCTCCTGCTCTATACCAGACATTGTGCTAAGCACTTTACAAGCGTTACCTGATTTTGATCCTTACAACAATCCTGGGAAGTAGGTACTTGCTATTATTATCTCCGTTTTACTGTTGAGGAACCTGAAGCAAACAAAAATTAAGTGACTTGCCCAGAGTCACACAACTAATAAATATCTGAGGTTAGATTTGAACTCAGGACTTCCCGACGCCAGGCCCAGAGGTTTTCCCACTGCCCCAGCAGCTGTACTGACGTCTGTCTGGTGAGAGGCTTTGTCAGGCAGTTTCTCCTACTAAATCAGAAAAGTCATCTCCCCAACTAGTTCCCAGCTCATATTTCATAGTAATAATTATGAAACAAAAGATGTATCTCCATAGCATTTAGAACCGTGTCTTGCAGTTAGTAGGTAATTAATAAATGCTTACAGACTGACTGACATCAGTGGCGCCCAAGATACCTGTTTCTGTTTGGGTTTGTAGAATTACACAACAAGGGGGCAGCTGGGTGGTGCAGTGAATAGAGCACCAGCCCTGGAGTCAGGAGGACCTGAGTTCAAATGCGGCCTCAGACCCTTAATACTTACTAGCCGTGTGATCTTGGGTAAGTCACTCAAGCCCAATTGCCTTGCCTTTCCCCCTCTAAAAAAAAAAAAGAATTACACAACAAAGAGATCCTTTTTGGCATTGTCACACACTCTTGGGGAAGAAGATTTCCCTCATACTAAATTTAATGACTCTCATTCTGGTCAAAGGTAAACAAAAGGGACACCCTTCTTCATTTGGTTAATAAATCAGTTTGTTCTTTTATTAACCCTTAATTTGGCCACTAGAAGTTCTCTTTAATGGTCTTGCTTAGGTCTTGCCTTATTTGGGGAAATTAAATTCACCATCTTCCATTTAAGTGAAACTGTTTAGGTCTTTGATTCACAGGAAATTGAACTTTAAGCCACATCACTATTATAATATTAATTCTGATTTTCACGATTCAACTGATTTCTTAGTGTGTTTGCCTACCTTGTGTGTGGGTTGTGTGGTTTTTTTTTTTAATAGATGTGAAATGAGAGCTACTGTGCTACAGCCAACTTAATTCTCATTAGAAAGCACATCCCCAACATGGGCAAGTTTGAATTTTTCTCTGGAGGGACAGAGCAATAAAAGAACCCTTCGGGGCTGAAAGAAGGACCCCAGAATCACTCCAGTGCACCCCGGAAAAAGATGGGGTATGAACACCTGTCTTTGAAGAGAGGCTCCAGGAGAGGATACTCCAGTAAGGGATACTCCAGTAATTATGTAATATCTGGGAATCAACAAAGGCTCAGAGAGTAGTGAGTAAAAATGGGACAATGTATAGGCAAAATAATACCAGGGAAGAGAGAGGTTTACAGGACCTGTCCCAAGGACGAGGAAGTCCAAGGTATCGATTTCACAACTTACCACCCAGTAAAAGATGCCTTTGAAGGGGAGAGAATGGAGTTTCCTACGGTCCCTGCCTGTATTCAAATGGACCCAGCCTTTCCTAGTGAAAGTGGCCCAAGCAGGGATTCCTGCCCTGAGACAGAGAGGGAGTGGTTCCAGCCGCCCACACCTGCTTGCAGTGACCCTGGGATTACAGAGTTAGGCAAAAGGGAAGGGCTGAAGCAGCTTGATAAAATAGAGTTGGGCAAAAGTCAGGTGAATCAACAGAAAGGAGGAAGGGATTACTGTAGTGAAAGCTCATTCACGGCAAAAGAGAAAGGAGTGCCAAGCAGGCCTCCTGAGGAGAGCGCAGGCTGTCTGTCAAGGGACGTAGAAAAGGCAACTATGGCTCAAAATAAGAAAATTGATTCTAGAGTTCCCTCAGGTGTCCCATGAGCACGCTGTGCATTAGAAAAAACTAGAGAAAGCATGAGAAAAAGGGGGTATGATAGGCAGTTGGGAATTCTTCCCAGTCATTGAAGAACAGGTGAGAATGTCACATAAACCTCTTTCTTTTAAGGTACTTAAGGCGTTAGCCAGAGTAACATTGACCTTAGGGCAGGCTGTTTTTTTGATGGCACAATACACTGAGCAATGCTGCCTCCACGCTGCTGAATTGGCACCTGGTGTGCCTATGCAACTGGTGTTTCAGCAGTTTTCAGGCACTGGTCCTTCTGCAGATACAGCCCAACAATTGGGCTATACAGAGGAGGTTTATTTAAATATCTTTAATTGTGCTCACCGAGCCTGGAGCAAGATCCCTGTGGCCAAAGAGGACAACTTAAAAGAGGGCCTCACAACCTCCTGTACTTGCTGCTCAAGAGAAACAGGCACTACAGATACCCGAGAGGAGGGGTCGTTATGCAGCCTTGGCAGCACAGCAACCTTCCGAATCTTCCAACTTCGGAGTTTAGGTTACTTTAGCCTTCCCCCACATGGCACCTGTGAAGTCGCAATTCAACCTCTCTCACAGGTTTTTCCATCTTTTCTTGTTATTGCTCCCCCTGACACGTATTCTGTGGCCACTCTGGTTGTTAGAATATGTCATGAGATCCCCAACACAGTCCTTCTCTTCAATACAGATGCTGATTACACCTGCATCAACAAAGAAGCTTCCATAGCTCAAGGCATGCTCCTCAATTGCCCCTTAAAATCTGTGGATAAACTTTCTTCACACAACAAATTGAACAAACAAGGCCTATGATGACCCTTAGATTAAGAGGGAGAGTATTTTCTGGCCTGGCCAGCACAGGGGATCATAGGACAGTATTCCCCACACAGATACGGCCTCCTGAATGGGAATCTCTGCCAACTGAGACCCAGGTGGCCGGGTTGGGGGAAGTCACCTCAGCATATATTTCAAAGTTTCAGTTGAATTGGGAGAAGAAGGGGCTCTAGCATTTCCCAATTTCTGCTGTTTTTCTGTGGAGTACATTAATGATATGTTTAGCATCAGAACTGAAAGTGCCAGAGGTGGCTTGAACACGTTGGTGTGATACAGCTGTTTCTAAAATTATCAAGTAAGTTTCACCTAGTTTCCATTACTATCTGGAGACCTAGCAACTTTTAAATTTTTTTCAGGAGATCTCCTATAAATTCTCTGTGAAGCTTTTGGATCCATTCTGTTTGTTTGTGTCTCTCTGTTTTGTCTTTGTCTTTATGAGAGCGAGTGTGTGAGAGTCATTTGTCATTTTGTCTAAAATGTAAACAGAAGTTCTGAGACTTCCAAAAGGTTTAAAAATCTCCTTCTCTTCATTCCACTCTGGCCAAATAGAGTGAGGAAAAGGTGATGAGAAATAATATGGGAATTTTTCCCTTAGATTGAAAAGGTAAACAAATGAATAATTAATCATTTTCTGCCTCACCTATTGGAGAAAAAAAATCTTATGTATCAATTTGAACTTATTCTGGTTGTTCTAAGGAAGTTTGACTTTGAAAAAGAAAAATGTTACATAAGAAAAACCTAGCAAATCCTTATTGTTTATTCCTATCTTTAAACAGTTGTGCATATTATAGTCTAATTCTGTTGACAAGGGAAATTTAGGGAAATTTCCAGTGAAGCACTCTTTGTATCTCAGTTGTAATGTTCTTTGTATCTCAGTTGTAATGTGAAATGCCAAAAAGAATTCCTTCATTGAATTGTTTTGTCAGTGTTGCTACAAATATAAGATTTGCCATGGACTGGTAATTTGTATAGCTGTTAATAACCCTCTTTTGCAAGTGATTAATACTACATTTAGTTAAGTCCGTTATATCCTTTTAAAATGATTCAGCTTTGTGTTTGGTGTTTTGTTGCATAGTGAAAATGTGGGGACATAATGTAACAGGAGCTTAGGGGTGTTTAATGTGACATGTATGAATTGTACAGTTAGTCTCTTGCTATGTCTGTATCTGCTGCGTAAAACCAAATGATGCAAATTCAATGTGTCTAAAGGCTTTGAAGAACAAGCCAGAATTGATTTAATATCAGCAGCTAATT
>JAQQSU010018234.1:0-10523 GCA_028627135.1 Pseudochirops cupreus
TCCCATTGTTCCTGACTGATGATGGACCTGTCTGCCCCGGTGTCTAACAGACCCTGAATTCTCCTACCCTCCACCTTTATATGAAGAATAGGCCTTGAGGTCGGAATAATTTGGAACCACATGACCTCTGGGTTCTGTATTTGAAATATCTGTTGATTCTTTTTTAACTGAATCACAGAATTACTGGGATTAGTAATTTTAATTTTGATTTTATTATCATCTTCCCAGTCCTTTTGTTCCACATAAGTTGGAGTGAATTGTATATCCATATATTCCCCTTCTGAGGTTAACAAAAGTACCCCTGTGGCTGGAGAGGAGCTTCTAAAAAGCACTTCTCTTTCCTGGCCGGGATAGATGTTTAGGGATGTAACCTCAGGTTGTAAAATAACAGAAGTTACTTCAGACGGGGAGGGGTACAAATCGGCTTGCCCTCCAGAACCTCTGGAGTCCCGAACTGGGTGTAAGTCCCTGCTGTTTTTTGTGGGCCCGGGACCTGGCCCTTGAGGCCATTTCCCGAATTTCTAAATCTACATTCTGAAGTCCAATGAAAGCCCTTATGACATTTGGGGCATTTTGTTTTCGGTCGTGCCCCACCATTATTACCCCCATTACATTCTCTTTTAAAATGACCCACTTTACCGCATTTAAAACAATTCTTGTTTTGTCTATTTGCGGCTGCTTGAGCTTCTGCTAAAATTTGAGCTTGAAAGACCATGGATTTTACCTCCATAGATTTTCGGATTAATTGATCCAAGGAGGCATCAGCAGGAAGGGCCAAAAAGGCTTTCTTATGATCTATGTTCCAATTCCCTCTAGCTATCTGCCTTACAAACTCCTCCAGTCCTGCAGTGCTTCCTAACGTGCACTCGGCTGCTTGTTGTGTTTTGGCCACAAAGTCAGGGAATGATTCCTCAGGTCCCTGCATAATGTTTGTAAAAGTTTTCCCTGCTTGGTCAGAACTGATTATCTCTTT
Organism: Pseudochirops cupreus; assembly: GCA_028627135.1. Lineage (NCBI taxonomy): Eukaryota > Metazoa > Chordata > Mammalia > Diprotodontia > Pseudocheiridae > Pseudochirops > Pseudochirops cupreus. The sequence continues at coordinate 974 of JAQQSU010018234.1, forward strand.
CCAAGCTTGCATTGCACATTCCTGAATAGTGTTATATACTGCCACCGAATAGTTTATTTGCCAGTTAGGTAATATATTAGGCCCTTCACCCAGAAGCATAAAAATACCGGGTGCGTTAGGTCCCTCTGCTAACACAAGATCATATAGTTTACCGTGACATTTTCCTTTATAATTGGCCTCCCACGGTAAATACTCACCTGGGGTGAGACACGTTTTAGCTATTTGCTTCCAATCAAATGGTGTCAAAGCTACGGCAGCTAAATTTTCCAATAATGACATAGTATAATTGGCTGTTGCCCCATACTCTTGTACAGCCCTTTTCACCTCCTTAAGATCTTTTATATTTAATTTTTCCCATGTCCTATTAACCTGGGCATCTGTTATAACAGGGTATGCTAACAAATTGTGGCCTTTAAGTCCCATTTCTTGTAATGCTCGTCCTTCCTCTTTCATAAGTTTTTGGAAGGGTGTAACTAATTCTGAAACTGTGGTGGAACCGCTGTCAGACTTCCCAGGTTTTTCAGGTTCATATGTGGGATTATAAAGTGGACACAGAGTGAGGTTAGGAGGTTTGGTATTTTTTAGGGGTCCTTTTCCCACAGGAGGTGTGGTTTCTGCCTGATCACTGCCTTCGCTCTCACCCATGACACTCAATATTTCTTTAAGATCTGTTTTGGCTGCTAAGCATACTTTGATAACATTATAAATTGCAAATATGGAACCAGAATCACTCTCCTGCCCATTCTCCTTAAAGTACTTAACTAGGGTCTCTCCTACTACTTCCCGATCAGGTCCTTTGATCTGAGAACCGCTTGGAAACCATGGAGCTGCTTGATAGACTATTTTTAGAAATTTTTTCGGAATCTATTTCTTAACTGAAATCCCTTTCTAACATGCTATAAGTTGCAGTATCCTCAGATCTTTTCCTTCACCTTTTAAACCCTTCACTAAGGTTCCTCCCATTTTAATTTCTCTGTGAGCTTTGAATTTTTTAAAAACTGAAAAACTGAGTGAGCCGGCTATTGCCCTTCATGGAGCCTCCCCCTTACCTTGAATGAGATCCATTGTCCCTCGGATCTCTTGCAGGCCCGCTACCTGCCAGCAATTCCAGGGGGACCGGTTGCTGGAGACTTGACTGCAGTCCTGATGCCCCAATGTTGTGAGTGCCACTTGCTGTGACCAGCACAGTATATGGCCCAGCAATCAGCTGAATAAAAAGAGAGAGACAGGGATGTATTCAATAGTGTGTTTATTACAGAGCCATTTCACACAGAGCCAAAGATACAAGAAAATCATAAGGCTTATATTCCCTATAGCAGGAATTCTTGGAACAAACGGTCCCTTCTTGGAATCTACCACTCCTGCCCCAGCCCAAGGCTAATCATTTATTAAGATTTTATCCTAGGACCACGTCTGGAGGCACAAACAAACAGGGAGTCACAAGACTTGATAATTAACTCCCCTGAAATTTCTATAATATTTCAAGATCCAAAGAAAGCATCCACCCAACAAGATTATAATCTTTCTGCATATCTGCCTCATAGAAGAAGGGGAGCATGAACGTCTGGTCTACTACAAAAACTGACTGCTGAAGCTCCTGAAAGCTTTATGATGAGGCACAGCTTTGATTATGTCTTCATCAGCCTTAGTAGGAATCCCTGGTTGATCTTTCATGATGCCTCTCTTGCTACTGGTTTATGTTCCCTCTCCTCATCACCCCACAAGCCATCAGAGAGCTGCCAGAGTGGTTACTATTTATGAAAACCCTTTGTAGACCCCCAGCCCGCCTAGGCTCTCTGCCTACAAGTGGAAATCACTTTCCACTGTTCCTCTGGGCCACCAGCCTCCATTCTGCCTTGTGGGCATGTGACTCTATTCCAATGGATGTGACTCTTGACCTTACCACAACCCCCTAGGCTATATTTGCCTGGTAGCTTCAAGAAACCATTCTGACCCATCCAGAGGGCCATTTGCCCTTGTTGTTGTTCATCTTTCATTCTAAAAGAGGACCAATGAGGAGGGTGATGTCTTGACTTGTAAGTGAATTGGATTTAAGCAGGACTGTATGATGTCATCAACCTCACTCTCTGCTCCAGATTCATCAGGGTCCAGTGGCAAGACATAGGTCAGGAGGCCTGGTGATGGCCCTGGTTGCAGTGGGAAACCTTGGCCTTTTTAAGCCAAGTCTTTCTGAGGTCTTGGTTGGTCTCAGGCAACACCCATTCAGTATTTAAAAGACTAGGTAAGGATTGAGACAAAAGATGGCCTAGTTTGTCTTCACAAACAAGTCTGGAAGAGGAAGACTCTTAGAGTTTCTGGCCAGAACAGTAGCTGCTATTTATATTCTATTGGATTTTGAAGTGGGGAGGAATGTGACTCTGAGAGCAAGGCCAACAACACATTAGCTCTTTTAGGTGGAAGAAATGATGAATGAAAGCATGGAGGCTGGAATGCTTGAGACGTGTGCACATTGTCGTGGGGGCAAAGTAGGAGGAAGGGACTGGCCAGGAGACTTACTTTGCTTCAGTTACAACCAGAGAGAAAGAAAGCTTATGAGACCAGACAGCCTTGTATAGCCAGCTAAGAGTAAAGCCGAGCAACTATACAGTTTAACAACAGCTTAGTTTTATGAAGCTTGCTGTGGGTTCAAAGAGCTTTCAAAAGCAATCTCATTTGAGCCTTCTCTATATCCTTTCAAGTTAGGCAAGGTGGATGACATTGTCCCCCTTTCATAGATAATAGTAACACAGCTTCTGATAGGCCATGGTATCATGGTAGGGTGGATACAATTCTTGCTTTGGAGTCTGAGGACCTGGGTCCACATCCTAGCTCTGATGTTTACTTGGTGTGACCTCGGGCAGATCACTGTACTTCCCTGTGAAGAGGGATGATAGGTGTTTCAGGGACCCCGATGACCAGAGTCCCTTGATGGGCAGTCTGGAATGAATTCACAGGCTCAAGCATTCTGAGTCAAGTTGGTAAAAGTTTATTGTTAGGCCATACAGTGGGCAAGAGTTCTTAGGGAACCTGCAACCTTAAAGGGGTAAAGTTAAAGTTTTAGCAGATAATCTTTACTATAACCTGTGCCAATTATGCTAACTAGGTGAGTAAGTGTGGGATTACGGAGGAGTTAAGAAGTCAGTGCTTAAAGGGACAAATACTTTTAATATCTACTGCACAGGCATATTGCCCATAATTCACTGGGAAATAGCTTCAGGGGGCACTGCATGAAGTTGTGGTTTTAGGCTTGAAATGTCACTAAGTCAACTAGCGGTCAGGGCCGACTGGGAAGTGCCCAGTCTGCCACCCGGCAATGTCCTGTTTGACAAGATGGATGTTGGGAATATAAATATGTACGAAGCTAACTAGGGGTCCAGGTTGTATATAATAGGACTTTTAGATATCCAGTGAAGGATTCATAGGTGCAGCTGGTTATTATACTAAGGGGAGATAAACATTTCATGAATGGTTGCTAAGCAGAGTACTAGCAGGGGGAAGGGGCAGAGATAATGGTCTGAGGCTGGGGAGATTTGAGGCTAGGGAGAAATGTGATTTTGCAAACTGATGTGATTTTACAAACTGGTTCAAGCACAGGCACCCAAGCACCCCATCACCTGGGCCTCAGTTTCCTTGTATGTAAAGTGAGGAGGCTGGCTTAAATGGCCACTTAGGTTCCTTCTGGCTCGAGTTCTATGATCCTATTCTTTACTCGTCCACAGTCATGTAACTAATTAATGATACAAGGTTGTATCCACAGTCCAGAGCTCTCTTCACAAAAGCACTCTTACAGAGAGCACCTTTCCATTGAATCGGGAACATTAGTGATAAAGCATTCATTGCTTGCAATGTGTCAGACACTGTGCCTGGATCCCTGAGGATCCAAATATAAGCAAGTGAAAGAGTCCCAGCCCTGTAGGAACTTCCGTTCTAACAGGAGAAGACCACACATAAAAGGGAACTAGAAAGGGAAATGTCCCAGAATAGAAAGGAGTTTAGAAATGATCCAATTAAGTAAACATACCTTTATTCTCCCAATCCAGAAGTGACAGGACCAGAATGGCCCCTCGGGTCAGCCAGTTCACTAGAGCTCTTTCCACTGCCCCCAAGCATATGAAGACATCACTTCCTTCTGTTTGGAACTTGTTCCTTTTCCTAGGGGCGGACAGAACTATTGAGACATGACCATCCCCCCTAATTCTGGTCTCAGTCTCCACTCACTTCCCAAGCCATCAGCTCTACCTCATGGCCATTCTCCCTCAGCCTCCATGACCCACCAGTCGTCAGGTTTTGTCATCACCGCCTCCACACTAGTGCTTGCATCCGTCCCCTTTTCTCCCCACTCACACAAGCTCAGAGAAGGAGCTGGGTAGCTCAGTAGAATGAACAAGAATTAGAGTCAGAAGGAACTGAGTTTAAATATAGCCTAAGATAGCCCTCTTTTTTAGGGTAGTTAGGTGGCTAAGTGAATAGAGTGCCAGTCCTGGATTCAGGAAGATTCATTTTCCTGAGTTCAAACTAGCTGTGTGACCCTGGGTAAGTCACTTTACTCTGTTGCCTCAGTTTCCTCATCTGTAAAATGATCTGAAGAAAGAAATAGCAAACTACTCCAGTATCTTTGCCAAGAAAACCCAAACGGGGTCACGGAGAGTCAGACACAACCTGAAAAACTACAGAACAAGAAGGTAACTTTATGACCATGAAAAAGCCACTTAACTTTTATTTGCTGCAGTTTCTACACTTTTGTAAAATGGGGATAATAATAACACCAACCACCTAGAGCTGTTGGGATGATAAAATGAGAAATTTATAAAGTTCTGTGCAAAACATAAAGCAATATATAAGTGCTAGAGATGGTTAGATTCTTAAAGGGGAGGTCTGATTAATCCCCTCTTCACTAAATTTTAGGCTAGGAACAACTGCAAATTCCTCAGTTTGACATTGGGTGCCATCTCTAAGCCGGCTACCAGCCTTCTAGCCTTACCCCCCTTCTTCTCCCAGCCAGATTCGCTCTCTTGCTGTTCTTTACTAGAGACACCCTCTTGCATATCTCCACGTCATTGACAGGGCTGGCCTCTTTGCTTGGGATGTGTTCGCTCCTCTCCTCTGCCTCCTAGGAACCCTAATTTCCTTTAAAACAAAGGTCAAATACTACCTGCTCGTGAGGCCTTTCCTGATCTCCCAAGGGGTTAGAGCCTCTCCCCCAATGACCTTGGCTTTTGTATTTTTTTGTCTTTGTTTCCCGACACCTAACTGGCACAAGTATGTGCCTAATAACAGCAGTCTTTCATTGACATCTCTTGGTGAAAAGAGAAATTGCGGTTTACTGAAAGGTGTAGACCACGCAAGGGAGACTAGGAGACTAGACAAGAGTCTGGACAGGAAGCAGGAAGAGGACCCAAGGCTGATCAAGGCACGAAGGAAAGACTTGGGAGAGAGATGGCCTGAATTGCGAATTAATTTATGGAGTTATGAAATGGAGCAGGCACACGCAGTTCTTTGGGTATGCAACAGGAAATATCATGATAGCAACAGTGAGGAGTAAGTAAGGCTAATAAGGCCAAGAGGGTGTATGTAGGGGCAAACAGAACAAATGATACAGAGACAAGTGTCAAGAAGGGTCCAGAGGGTGAGGGATGGGGTAGCAAAACAAAATAAACAAAAAAGAGAGAGAGCAAGTAGTTTGCTTCAATCTGCATTCAAAATCCGTAATTCTTTCTCTGGATGTGTATAGCCTTTTCCATCATGAGGCTTCTGGAGTTGTCTTATAACCTTGCATTGCTTAGAAGAGCCTAGTCTGTCATAGTTAGACATCACAGATACGATGTGATTCTGTAATTGTGTACAATGTTCTCCTGGTTCTGCTCTGCTCACTCAGCATCAGTTTATATAAGTCTCTCCAGGTTATTTTGAAGTCTGTTTCTCATTTCTTTTTTTTTAATTAAATTTTATATTTATTTTTAGTTTACATCATTCATTTCCACAAAATTTTGATTTACAAATTTTCTCTGGGTCTTTCCCCTACCCACAACCCCAAAAGACTGATCCTACTGTATGACCCCTCCTCCAATTTGCTCTCTCCTATATCCTCCCCTATTCCCACTCTGACTTACTGGTAGGACAAGATGGATCTCCATACCTCAGTGCCCAAACACCTTATTTCCCAATTGCATGCTAATATCTCTCTCTCTCTCTCTCTATATATATATCTCTATATAGAGAGATAGATAGATAGATAGATATAGATACGCACGCACACACACACACACACACACACACACACATATTTAAACATTTGATTTTAAACCTTTGAATTCCAGATTCTTTCCCTTCCTCCCTCGTCGCCTACCCTTACTGGGAAGATAAGCAATTCAATATAGGTTGTACGTGTGTAGCTATGCAAAACATTTCCAGAGTAGATATATTGTGAAAGACTGACTATATTTCCCTCCATCCTATCCTGCCCCCCACTTGTTCTGTTCTCTACTTTGACCCAGGCCCTTTTCAAAAGTGTGTGCTTCTTACTACCCTCCCCCCAATCTGCCCTCCCCTCCATCATCCCCCCTCTCATCCCCTTCCCCCTATTCTCCTGTAGGGTGAGATACCCTATTTAGTGTGTATGTCATTCCCTCCCTAAGCTAAATTCAATGAGAATAAGGTTGACCCATTCCTTTTTGCCTTCCTGTTCTTCCTCTTCATTCTAACAGTTTTCCCTTGCCTCTTTTATATGAGATAATTTACCACATTCTCTCTCTCCCCATCTCCTCTCATTATATTCCTCTCTCACCTCTCAATTTCACCTTTTAAATATCATCGCTTCCTTTTCAATTGATCCTGTGCCCTCTGTCTGTCTATACCTGTACACATATATGCACACACTCACAAATGTATTCATATGGCCATATACTCCTATATAGACACATATATGCATGTATACACACACACACACATTTATTCCCTTCACCTATCCTCATACTGAAAAAAGTTTCATAAATTACAATGATCATTTTTCCATGTAGGCATACAAATATTCAACTTTGATAAATTCCTTTTGATTTCTTTTCCCTGTTTACCTTCTCGTGCTCCACTTGCTTCTTGTATCTGAATGTCAAATTTTCTATTCAACTCTGTTTTTTTCATCAAGAATGCTTGAAAGTCCTCCACCTCATTGAATGACTGTATTTTCCCCTGAAACATTTTACTCAATTTTGCTGGATAGGTGATTCTTGGTTTTAATCCCAGCTTCTTTGGTGTCCAGAATATCATATTCCAACCCCTTTCATGCCTCAAGGTAGAAGCTGCCAGATTCTGTGTTATTCTGATTGTGTTTCCACAATATTCAAATTGTTTCTTCTTGGCTGCTTGTAATATATTCTCCTTGCTATGGGAACTCCAGAACCTGACTATAACATTCCTAAGAGTTTTCTTTTTGGGATCTTTTTCAAGAGGTATTTGGTGAATTCTTTCCATTTCTATTTTGCCCTCTGGTTCTAAAATATCAGGGCAATTTTCCTTGAGAATTTCTTGAAGGATGATTTCTAGGTTCTTTTTTGGTCATGGCCTTCAGGTAGTCCAATATTTTAAAATTGTCTCTCCTGGATCTATTTTCCAGGTCAGTGATTTTTTTTTCAATGAGATATTTCACATTGCCTTCTATTTTTTCATTTGTTTGGATCTGTTTAATGGTATCTTGATTTCTCATAAAGTCATTAGCTTACATTTGCTCCACTCTAATTCTGAAGGAATTATTCTCTTCAGTGAGCTTTTGAAATTCTTTTTCCATCTGGAAAATTCAGCTTTTTAAGGCATTCTTCTCCTCATTGGCTTTTTGGCCTATTTTGTCATTTGAGTTAGTCTATTTTTTAAGGTGTTATTTTCTTCAGTCAGGTTGTTGACTCTCTTTTCATGATTTTCTTGCATCATTCTCATTTCTCTTCCCGATTTTTCCTCTACTTCTCTTCCTTGGTTTTCAAAATCCTTCTTGAGCTCCTCCATGGCCTGTAACCAATTCATATTTTTCTTGGAAGCTTTTGATGCAGGAGTTCTGACTTTATTGTCTTCCTCCCAATCCATGCTTTGATTCTTTTTGTCCCTGAAAAAGGAATCTAAGGTTTGATTGCTGTGCATGCTTTGCTTCCTTTGCTTGCTCATGTTGCCACTCAGTTACTTGACTTTTGAACTTTTTGCCACAGTAGAACTCTGCTTCCAGAGAAGAGAGCTTTTTCCTAAATTGCTGGGGTTTTTGCAGCTGCTGGAGCTATTAGTTGGGTGCCCTCTCTGAAGCCTCCACAGGTTCTGGTACCTGGTCACACACCCCACTTCACCCAAGACAATGATCCAGATCCAAGCAGGCTAAAGCAAGAGCGATTACCCCTCAGAATGGTCCCTTGGTCTCTGTATTATCTGCAGGCCAGGAGCTCTGAAGCAGCCATGGTGCAGGGGCTTCATGGCCGCCACACCTCAGCCACTTCTTCCTCTGGGGGCAGAGACCAGACCACGTTCTCGGTCCCCCTCTTCCCAAAGTCCACACTGAACTTTTATTTTGCCTTTGACATTTATGCGTTGATAATTCTGGAAATGGCCACAGCTGCTGGTGATCCACTCTCCCGAAAGTCCCTCCAGCCGTGGCTGGTGGGGGCCTCCTTGAGACTAAAACCATAGGCTCTTGTGGGGCTGGGCTCAGCTCCCAGCTCGCTGAGATGGGCCCTTCCTGTCCTCCTGTCTGGCTACCTTCAGCAAGAGATTTGTTTCTCTCTGTCACTTTGTGGATTCTGTAGTTCTAAAGTTTGTTTAGAGTTGTATTTTGTAGGTATTTGAGGTGGTAATAGGGGGAGCTCATGGAGTTTCCCTGCTTCTATGTCGCCATCTTGGGTCCACTGACAATTTTCTGCTCCTCATTGCTTATAGCACAAGAGTATTCCATTACGTTCATATACCACAACTTTTTTAGCCATTCCCCAACTGATGGGCATCCCCTTGATTTCTAATTCTTTTCCACCACAAAAATAGTTGGTATAAAAATTTTTATACTTATATGGCCTCTTCCCACATGCATGATCTCTTTGGGATACAGGCCTAGAAGTGTTATTGCTGGGTCAAAGGGTATGCACATTTTTATTTTTTTTAAATGAATTAATTTATTTTCTTGTTTATATCACTCATATCCACAAGATTTTGAGTTACAAATTTTCTCCCCATCTTTCCCCTACCCACCACCCCAAAACAGTGATCTCACTGTATAGCCCCTCCCACAATCTGCTCTCTCCTGTGTCCTCCCCCATTGCCCCTCTGACTTTCTGGCAAGGCAGGATGGGTCTCCCTACCCCAGTGCCTGTATATCTTAATTCTGAGTTGCATGTAGTTAATAATAATAATTATACATACACATATGTATTTTTAACATTTGATTATAGAACATCAAATTCTAGATTCTTTCCCTTCCTCCCTCATCACCCACCCCTACCGGAAGGACAAGCAATTCAGTACAGGCTATACATGTGTAATTAAGCAGAATATCTCCACAGTGGACATATTGTCAGAGACTGATTATATG
>JAQQSU010018235.1:0-10523 GCA_028627135.1 Pseudochirops cupreus
ATACACATTCCCTTCAACTATCCTAATGCTGAGAAAAGTCTCATGAGTTACAAATATTGTCTTTCCATGTAGGAATGTAAACAGTTCAACTTTAATAAATTCCTTATGATTGTTCTTTCCTGTTTACCTTTTCATGCTTCTCTTGATTCTTGTATCTGAAAGTCAAATTTTCTGTTCAGCTCTGGTCTTTTCATCAAGAATGCTTGAAAGTGCTCTATTTCATTGAAGGACCATGTTTTCCCCTGAAGTATTATACTAAGTTTTTCTGGGTAGGTGATTCTTTGTTTTAATTCTAGCTCCTTTGACCTCCCGAATATAATATTCCAAGCCCTTCAGTCCCTTAATGTAAAAGCTGCTAGATATCATGTTATCCTGATTGTGTTTCCACCACACTTGAATTGTTTCTTTCTGACTGCTTGTAATGTTTTCTCCATGACCTGGGAACTATGAAATTTGACTATTATATTCCTAGGAGTTTTCTTTTTGGGATCTTTCTCAAGGCAACATTGGTGGATTCTTTCAATTTCTATTTTCCCCTCTGGTTCTAGAATATCAGGACAGTTTTCCTTGATAATTTCTTCAAAGATGATGTCTAGGCTCCTTTTGTGATCATGGCTTTCAGGTAGTCCAATAATTTTTAAATTATATCTCCTGGAAATGTGTACACAATGACAGACACAATGTATGTGTGATGACCAACTTTGATAAACTGGACTCCTTTCAACAACGCAAGGTTATGAGACAACTCTATAAGACTCAGGATGGAAGGAGATGTCCACTTTCAGAGAATGATCTAGAAAGAACAGAGTTTAAAAGGAGCCTGAAGCAAACTACATGCTCTTTCTTTTCCATGTTTGGTTTTGTTTCCTCTTTCCCATTGTTCATTCCATTGGTTCCAACCCTTCTATACAACCAGACTAATGTCCAATGTGAAAATATTTGCAGATCCTATACTTGGTTGCATGGTGCCATAGTGGGGGGTAGGGAAGGGAGGAGAGAATATTTGAAACTCAAGGGATTGTGGAACTGAATCTTGTAAACTAAAATTAAATAAACAAATCAATTAAAAAAAATAAATTATCTTTCCTGGATCTATTTTCTAGGTCAGTAATTTTTACAATGAAAATTTTCACATTGCCTTCTATTTTTTCATTCTTTTTTTAAAGATTATTTTAGGATGGGGAAGGCAGGGCAATTGAGGTTAAGTGACTTGCTCAAGGTCACACAGCTAATAAATGTTAAGTGTCTGAGGACAAATTTGAACTCAGGTCCTCCTGACTTGGTGCTCTATTCACTGCGCCGCTTACCTGCCCCTTATTTTTTCATTCTTTTAAAATATATTTTATCATATCTTGAATTCTCATAAGGTCATTAGTTTCCATTTGCTCCAATCTAATTTTGAAGGAATTATTTTCTTCAGTGAGTTTTTGGATTTTCTTTTCCATCTGCCCAATACTGCTTTTTAATGGCATTAATCTCCTCGTTGTTTTTGGCTTTTTGGGCCTCTTTTGCCATTTGAGTTAGTCTACTTTTTAAGGTGTTATTTTCTTCTGTATTTTTTTTTATATCTCCTTTAGCAGGCTGTTGACTCATTTTTCATGATTTTCTTGCATCATTCTCATTTCTCTTCCCGATTTTTCCTCTACTTCTCTCACTTCATTTTCAAAATCCTTTTTGAGCAATTCCATGGCCCATGATCAATTCATATTTTTCTTGAGAGCTTTTGATGTAGGAGTTTTCACTTTGTTATCTTCTTCTGGTTGTGTGTTTTGATCTTCTTTGTTGCCAAAGAAAGATTCTATAGTTTGATCATGCTTCTTCTGTTTTCTCATCTTTCCAGTCAACTACTTGACTTTCAAACTCTACCATGGTAGAACTCTGCTTCCAGAGTAGCGAGGGCTGTGTCTCAAATTTCTTGGATTTTGTGCTTTTGTTGTCAGACCTTTTTCTAGGCACCTGTTTCAGAACTATAAGGAGGACTACTTCTCCATAGCCTTAACAAGCTCCACCACACCAGCACTTTTCTCCCCAGGACCACCAATCAAGACTGTGACCCTTATCCAAGCAGGGTAAAGCAAGAGAATCCTGTCTCAGCACCAGCAAAGAGATTCCTCCAATTGCCTTCTGGTGAGCTGCTTGGCCCTCCCACTATCTGTGGTCCTGGAGTTCCAGAAGCAGCCACTGCCACTGCCACCATTGCTACTTCATTGCTGCCTTCAGCTGACAACTCGGCTACCCTTGGGGTGGGGGCCAAACTGCACTTTTCTCTCACCCAGGTCAAACAGAGGTTTTCCACTGAACTTTTACTTCCTCTTTGGTGTTTATGGTCTGAGCAGTCTGGAAATCATCACAGCTGCCAGTGATTCAGTCCCCTGAGGTCTGTTCCAGTCAGTTTGTGCTGCCAGTCTCTGCTGGCATGGACCACATGGGACAGGGCTCCCCTTCTTGTTTAGTGCAATAGACAACTCCTTTCTGCTTGCCAGGTTGACTTCAGCTGAAGATATATTTCACTCTGTCATTTTGTGGATTCTGTAGCTCAAAAATTTGTTTAGCATCATTTTTTTTTCAGGTATTAGAGGTAATTGGGGATGAGTTCAAGTAAGTTCCTGCTTTTTCTAGACCATCTTTGCTTTGTCCCTTTACCCCCAGACCAATTTATTTAATGAATATTGGTACAAAACTTTGATATAAAATACTAGCAAGGTAAATTATAGCAATATAGCACAAAGGCTCTAATGAGGTGAAATTTATACCAGAAATGGAGGGCTGGTTCAATATTAGGAAAACTAGCAGCGTAATTGACAATATCAATTGCAAAAAGATAAAAAAATCACATGATTATCTCAATACATGATATTTTTTTTTTACAAAATATAACATTTATTCTTATTAAAAACCATTAGTAAGCAGAGGAACAAACAAAACTTAAAAATTCTAAGCAGTACCTATCTAAAGTCATCAGCAAGCGTTATCTGTAATGAATGTAAGCTGGAAACCTTCATAATAAGATCAAGGGTGAAGCAAGGTGCCCATTATTACCACTATTATTCAATATTGTCCTAGAAATGCTAGCTATAGCAATAAGAAAGAAAAAAGTAATTGTTGGTATTAGAAGAGGCAATGAAGAAATAAAATTATCACTCTTTGAAGATAATATAATGGTTTTCTTAGAGAATCCTACAATATCAAGTAAAAGACTAGTGGAAATAATTAAGAAAATTAGCAAAGTTGCAGAATATAAAATAAGATCACATAAATCATTAGTATTTCTACAGGCTATGAATAAAATCCACCAGAAAGTGTTGGAAAGAGAAATTTCACTGAAAATAATAGCAGACAATTTAGAATACTTAGGAGTCTACCTGCCAAGATGAACTCAAGGATTATATGAACACAATTATAAAATTTCTTTCACAGAAATAAAGATCTAAACAATTGGAGAAATATTAATTGCTCATGGGTTAGCTGAGCAAATATAATAAAAATGACAATTCTGCGTAAATTAATTTACTTTTTCAGTACCATATAAATCAAACTACTAAGGAAATATTTTATAGAGGTAGAAAAAAAGCAGGAGGAGCTGTCTTCGCTATGATATTTCTATGAGAAACTGCTAAGGGGGTACCGTGATACTCATCTGTGTCTCCCATCATACTTGCTATCTTCATCACTTCTTTCTTTAATTTTTCTTACAGTCTCTAAGGGTCTTTTTCCACTAGGCCACACAGAGGCAGTAGGATACTGTTGTCTGCATCCTTCTGCAGCTAAAGCTAACAGATTAGATGCATTGTTACCTCCTTGCATGTGGTAATCTCTAAAAACTTGCTGCACAAAAAGATTCTGAGTCATACCTATACATTTCAAGCAATCTGTATTATGTACTGATACTCCTACAGCCCCTTCATTACTGATTTTCACCATCCAAGACAGTAACAATTCTCCCATCCTTTTGGTGAATTGACTTAATATATCAGTGACCTCCCTAAACTCTGAGTGATCCCCCTGGTTCTCCTGCTTTTTTCTTAGTATTGAGCAAACATCTGCACTCATAAAAGCCTCCTCATCTAACTTTGTTTCATTTTCCTCCCACTCATTCTCCTGGCAATCACTGGGGCAGCTAGTCCTAGCCTGTGCAAAGGTCGCATGCACATTCCTTTTGTTAGTTTTTTCCTTCCTCTTAGCTAAATGAACATTAGTTTGTTCTTCTACCACCTGAGATTACCCACCCTGCCTCAGCTTCCTCTTCTAAAGGAGAGCTCAAACTCTGTGGCACAGAAAAATTCTCATGCAAACCAGACAACTCCCCTTCCAACTGACCTTTCTCTTCCAGCAACTTGTCACTGCTTTTACATATAAGATGATAACTGGTTAGCAAGGCCCAGCTTTCCTACATAACCTGGCCAGTTATTTCCCTGGTTCTATTGGTATTCCTTGCAAACATCTTTCCAAATCTCTCTCTTCTGCAACCTTGATTCCCAGTTTTCACAGAGCCCTGTGCTTTTAGCCAATTCTCTTGCTAGGGAGCAAGAGAGTAAATCCTCCCATCCTCAGATATCCATTTCTCTCCCTAAAGCCCTTCTGCCTCCAAATAGAGGTTTGATATTTCATAATCCCATTCTTGTCTCCAAATGTAGCTCCAATGCAATGTTCACAGCACCTATGGCAGCTATGAATACGCTGGCATAATTCTGAATCATTAAAATATAACGCACTCTCCACATGGAAGACATAACCAAAACATTTATTCAAACACCAGGAATCTGAATCCCAACACCAGAAAGCCAAATCCACCACAGCAACAAAGAAATCTATACAAAATAACAATGCAGGGGGCACCACCATCCCCAAACCCTCCCCTTGCTAGGGTTTTCCCACAAATGAACACTCTCAGCTTGCTGTCTGCTTCCTTTGTATCCCTCAGCTCTAACTACTCTGTCCAACTTCCTCTGGGCTCTGCTCCACACACTCAGCAAGTTCCTCCCATCACAGGTTTTATGTGACTCAAACTCATATTTTTAGTATTCCATGTGACTTAAGATGGTCACATGGGCCTATTAATGGATGGGAAGGATCTTCCCACTTACATTACCATTACATCATATGAAAAAAAAATGCTCTAAATCACTACTGATTAGGGAAATGCAAATTAAAACAACTTTGAGGTACTACCTCACACTATTATAGTGGTTAGAATGACAGAGAAGCAAAATGACAAATGTTGCAGGGATTGTGGAAAAATCAGGATGCTAATGCACTATTGGTAGAGTTGTAAACTCATCCAACAATTTTGGAGAATAATTTGGACCTATGCCCAAAGAGTTATAAAACTGCATACCCTTTGACCCAGCAATATCGCTAGTAGGTCTCTATCCCAAAGAGATCAAAGAAAATTTAAAAGGACTTACATGTGAAAAAAATCTTTTATAGCATCTTTTTGTGGTGGCAACAAATGAGAAGCTGAGGGAATGCTTATCTCTTGGAGGATAGCTCAATAAGTTGTGGTTTATGATTTTGGAGGAATACTACTGTTCTATAAGAAATGATAATCAGGGGCAGCTGGGTGACACAGTGAATAGAATACTGGTTCTGGAGTCAGGAAGACCTGAGTTCAATCCAGTCTCAGACACTTGACAAACTTAGTAGCTGTGTGACCTTGGGCAAGTCTCTTAACCTCAATTGCCTTGCCTTCCCCCTCCAAAAAAAGAAATGAAATGATAAGCAGGACGCTTTCAGAAAAATGTGGGAAGACATATATGAATTGGTGACAAGAGAAGTGAGCAGAACCAGGAGATCAGTGCATATGCATTAACAGAAGTATTGTATGCTGCTTAACTATGAATGACTTGGGGATTCTCAGCGATATAGTGATCCAAGTGAACTGAAGTACTTATGAAAAGTGCTATCTGCTTCTAGAGAAAGAACTGATTGAAGCTAAATTCAGATAAAAGTATACTTTTAAAACTTTATTTTTCTTGTTTTTTTGTTTACTTTCTTTTGCAATATGTCAATATAGAAATATGTTATGTATGATTGTGGATGTATAATCTATATCAAATTGCTTACCTTCACAAGAAGGTATTGGGGAAGGGAGGAGGGAGAATTTGGAACTCAAAAAATTTTTCAAAAGTGTTAATTTATGTTTGCATGTAATTATAAAAAAATTGAAAAGTAGTTATAAATATTTTGGTGCAAATAAGACTTTTAAAACATCAATAATCTCCTCTGGGCATATAACTAGGGTTTTAGATCTGTAAAGAACCTTAGAAATCATCTTGTCTGCCCATGTAATTTTACAGGCGAGTAAACTGAAGCCTGGGGAGATTAAATGAATTTCTTAAAATTTCTCAAATAGGTATGAAATTGAAACCTAAGTACTTTGACTCCATGATATCTAGGTCAAAGGGTATGGACATTTTAGTCATTTCCATAGCGTACTATCAAATGGCAAATCGAAAGGTTGGATCAGTTCTTAGCTGCACTGTGCATTAGTGTCATTGCATTAGTGTACATTAGTGTGCTAGTCTTTCCATAACTACTCCAACATAGACCACTTCCCTTTTTTGTCATGGGAAATAACTTTTGGTTTTATACATTTCTGTTAATTCCTTATAAAGTCCATATTATTAAAATAACTTAATTAAGTTACTTCTTATAGATCACACAAGTAGTAAATGGAAAAGGAAGGATTTCATTATGTTAGCAGTGATCCAAGTATTAAGTATTATTAAGTACCCTACTATGTGCTAGGCACATATAGCCTGAACATTAGATCATTCATAGAGATATTTGATACAATTTTTCTCTATCAATTATTTCCATAGCCATCATAATTATAGTCATTTTGTGCACACACAAGTTTTTTTTTTAATTTTGTGTAATTGAAATGATTTAGTTTATATTTTGTGATGGCATCTATCCATTGTTTGGTGAAGAATTCCCCCCCTGATAGGTTCATTGGTTAGTTGTTGTCTTTCATTCTTGAAGAGGACCAAAATGATATCAGTATCCTAGAGTCAAGTTACATGTCTGACACTGGCAGATTAGACAATATGAGCTCAGAATGTTCTACTACAAGTCAGGCACAAATAGTCCATGTGAACATTTGGGATGGATTCTCTAAATTTGTGCATCTTGCATGTCTTTAGAACTACTTCAATTCTGTTTCGCTGACAAAGCACAGCACCCTCTCTGATGTGGGCATGCCACACTGATTGGTCCTGTGACAGTGTCTCCCACACAATCAATTCCAAAGTTCTTAAGAGAGACCTTGAGAGGGTCCAGGTATGGCATTTTCTGACCACCATGTGAATGCTTCCCCTGTGTGTTCTCCATAAAATAGGTTTTGTTTGTTTGTTTTTTTGGGCAAGCATACATTTTGCATTCGAGAAATGGAGCCACTCCATTGGAATTGCACTCTCTGCAGCAGAGTTTGAATGCTTGGCAATTTGGTTTGAGAAAGGACCCTGGTTTCCAGTATCTTATTTTGCCAGGTGATCTTTGGAATCTTCCTAAGACAGTTCAAATGGAGGTGATTCAGTTTCCTGGCATGGCACTGGTATATTGTCCAGGTTTCACAGGCATACAACAATGAGGTCAGCACAACAGCTCTGTAGATCTTCAGTTTGTAGTCAATTCTAATACTTCTTTCTCCCATACTTTCCTTCAGAGCCTCCCAAACACTGGGCTGGATCTGGCAAGAGGGGCATCAGCCTCATTATCAATGTGTACATCCCTGGAAAGTACACTACCAAGGTAAGTGAACTTATCTACAGCATTCAAAGTCAGAGATCTTCAAGGTATCTGATCTGGCTTTCTTCTATTTGTTTTTAAATGTATTAAATTTAATAATAAAGTTTATCCATGTGAACTTATTGTGATATATGATGTAAGATATTAGTGTAAATCTGACAAATTGCTTTCTAGTCTTCTCAATAATTCTTGTAAAATACATATTTTAGTGTTTGCATCAATATATACTGATGACGGCAATATGTATTTGAACATTGCATTATTAAATTGTTACCTACAAAGTCTTGCAGCCAATTAAGAAACATGCATGTTCACATTCTCACTAGTTCATATTATTTACTATTTTTCTTTAATAATTTATATGAGACAACTCCAGGGTATAAGGTCCTTTTGAGTGATACAGAAGAAATCATGGATTATATTTTTGTTCAAAATTACTATTCTAATTGTGGACCCATGAAACAACTGTAGACTATCATAAATACATTAAACAGAAAGTGTGCCAGATCTGGCATAAGAGGACTCAAGATGAAGTTCTTCCTTTGACACTTACTATTTGTATCATCTATGAGAAGTAACAACCTACCAGGGACTGATTTCTTTCTTTTTTTTAATTAACTGTTATTTATTTTTAGTTTACACCATTCATTTCCACAAGATTTTGAGTTACAAATTTTCTCCCCATCTTTCCCCTACCCAGCACCCCAAAACAGCAATCCCACTATATAGCCCCTCCCCCAATCTGCTCTCTCCTATATCCTCCCCAATCACCCCACTGACTTTCTGGTAGGGCAATATGGATCTCCCTATCCTAGTGCCTGTATATCTTAATTCCCAGTTGCATGTAGTTAATAATAATAATAATTATACAAATGCATATATATTTTTTAACATTTGATTATGGAACTTTAAATTTTAGATTCTTTCCCTTCCTCCCTCATCACCCACCCCCACTGGAAAGACAAGCAATTCAATACAGGCTGTACATGAGTAGTTACACAGAACATCTCCACAATGGACATATTGTAAAAGAGTGACTATATTTCCCTCCTTCCTATCTTGCCCCCCCCTTGTTCTATTCTCTGCTTTGTCCCTGTCCCTTTACAGAAGTGTGTGCTTCTAAGAACCCTCCCCTCCAACCTGCCCTTTCCTCCGTCATCCCCCGTCTCCTCCCCATGTCCCCTACTCTCCTGTAGGGCAAGATACGCAATTTAGAGTGTATGTCATTCCTTCCCTGAGCCAAATTCAAGGAGAGTAAGGTTGACCCATTCCCTTTTGCCTTCCTGTTTTCCCCTCCATTGTAACAGTTACCACTTGCCTCTTCTATATGAGATGATTAACCCCATTCTGTCTCTCCCTATCTCCTCTCATCCTATTTGTCTCCCACCTCTCAACTTCACCTTTTAAAATATCATCCTTTCCTATTAAATTGATCCTGTACCCTCTGTCTACGTACACATATATACACACACTCGCATCTGTATTCCTATGCATATATATACCCTCCTATATAGACATACATGTATGTATACACATATATACATTTATATTCCGTTCGCCTATCCTCATACTGAGAAAAGTTTCATAAGTTATAATTATTGTTTTTCCAAGTTGGCATGTAAATGGTTCAACTTTGATAAGTTCCTTATGAATTCTTTTCCATGTTTACCTTCTCATACTTCTTGTATTTGAATGTCAAATTTTCTATTCAGTTGTGGTTTTTTCATCAAGAATGCTTGAAAGTCCTCCACCTCACCGAATGACCATATTTTCCTCTGAAACAATATACTCAATTTTGCTGGGTAGGTGATTCTTGGTTTTAATCCTAGCTCCTTTGATCTCCAGAATATTATATTCCAGGCCCTTTGATCCCTTAATGTAGAAGCTGCTAGATCTTGGGTTATCCTGATTGTGTTTCCACAGCATTCAAATTGTTTCTCCTTGGTAGTTTGTAATATTTTCTCCTTGATCTGGGAACTATGGAATCTGCCTATAACATTCCTAGGAGTTTTCCTTTTGGGATCTTTTTCAAGAGGTGATCAGTGAATTCTTTCAAGTTCTATTTTGCCCTCTAGTTCTAAAATATCAGGGCAATTTTCCTTGATAATTTCTTGAAGGATGATTTCTAGGGTCTTTTTTTGATAATGGCTTTCAGATAGTCCAATAATTTTTAAATTGTCTCTCCTGGATCTATTTTCCAGGTCAGTGGTTTTTTCAAAGAGACATTTCACATTGCCTTCTATTTTTTCATTTTTTTGGATCTGTTTAACAGTGTCTTGATTTCTCATAAAGTCATTTGCTTCCATTTACTCCATTCTAACTCTGAAGGAATTATTCTCTTCAGTGAGCTTTTGAGATTCTTTTTCCATCTGGCAAATTCGTCTTTTTAAGGCATTCTTCTCCTCATTGGCTTTTTAGGCCTCTTTTGCCATTTGAATTAATCTATTTTGTAAGGTGTTATTTTCTTTTTTTTTTCTTTTAAATGACTTGTTTATTTACTTTTAATTTACAAGATTCAGTTCCACATTCACTTGAGTTTCAGATTTTCTCCCCTCTGTTCCCTCCCCCCCACCCAGTGGCGTGAAATCATATATAGCATCTGCAAATACTTTCACATTGTACAATAGTTTGGTTATATAGAAGGGTTGTAACCAATGAGTGATCACTGGGAAAAGAAAAAAAAAACCAAAACCAGACATGAAAGAGAATGATAGGGAGTTTTGCTTCAGTCTCCATTTAAACTGTAGTCTTTCTAGATCTTTCTCTGAGTTTAG
>JAQQSU010018236.1:0-10523 GCA_028627135.1 Pseudochirops cupreus
TCCCGTCCAGCCGCCCCCCAGGGCACAGCCGCGGCTTCAGGCCAGGCTGGTTTCGGTTAGCAGTGCTGATACGGTTCCTCGTAGCCGAGCTGACTTTAGTGGGAAGTATCTTTGTGTGCGTTTTGGAGTTCCAGGATTGGTTTAGAGTCCTATTTTATGGGTATTTTGGGGTGGCTATGTGAGAGCTGCGATGTGTTGCTGCTTCTACGCCGCCATCTTCGGTATGTTATTTTCTTGTTCAAAAGCTTTAGTATCGCGGCAGCTAGGTTGCACAGTGAATAGAGCACCGGCCCTGGAGTCAGCAGGACCTGAGTTCAAATCCGGCCTCAGACACTTAACACTTACTAGCCATGTGACCTTGGGCAAATCACTTAACCCCAATTGCTCTGCCTTCCCCCTCCAAAGAGAAAAAAAAAAGGTTTAGTACCTCCCTATTATCAATAGGATAAAAATACCTCTTCCTAGGGTTCATTATAATCTGGTAACCTCCTGATGTTGCCTTGGTTTACTTTACTTCCCTTCATACAATATGTATTTCAAAGCCATATTAGAACACTGTCTTTTTTCCTGTCTTGTCTTGCTTGTTCTACATTTGTACGGATCATCCTCTGCTATCTAGGATGAATATTTCCTCATCTTTGCCTGTAGGCACTGTTCTCATTTTTTTTTTGAGGCATTGTATACATACCACTTGCATGAATTGTCCTCTGATCTTCTACTCTCTCCCTTCCAGCTCAGTGTACTCCTCATTGTTACATTCTACCATTAACCATATTTGTATGCTTGCTTCTAGATTATAAACCCTGGAGAGCAGGTAGTACTTAAATAATTCTTTATATATAGTTGATATGGGATCATGGGAGTGGTTAGCCACCCCACTCTTCACACTGGCTGCAGAGCTCCTAGAGAAACTGGGTTTGTTTCTAATAAGATAGAATCTGGGTGTCAATGGGACATTTTAGGCCCAGAAACATTTAAAGAGAGTTTGTGAGAAATTTCTTATTGCAAAATGCAGAACATTTATGATGTATTCGTGATGTCATGGTTAAACATTCTGGATGAGAAATTAATTTATAAAACTTGTAAAAGGAAAGAAAATTCTTTAAAAGTAAAAAGTATGGACTTAGGACTATACAGATTTAAGGAATTGTCTAAGCTATTATTTTAGGGCATTTGAAATGTAATTTAACCATATAGAACTTTATATTACTAATGGAAAGGTTACATTTAAGCAACATCACATGTCAGATTGACCCCTCTGGAAGGGGACTATACATAACATCTAATAAGACTCCACCATTTTACAGATAAAGAAACTGAAGACCTTAGAGCTTGTGACATCCCCAGAGTCACACAGTTAGTGAATAGCAGAGCTGGAACTGGAACCCAAGTGCTCTGACTAAATCCAACCCTTTTCTCACCATGCCGTCTTGACTTCTATTAAAATGCTATTTTAGTATTCTGTGAGATTTTAGGTGGGAGTTGGGGTGGGGGCAAATAGAAGGCTAAATGAATATCAAAGGTGATCTTAAAGGAAAAAGTCACCCAAAACAGCATAGCCCTAGTGCAGGAGCAGTGGTTAGAAGAAGAGAGGAATAAAAGATGATTTTTTTTTTGCTTTGTTACTTTGTAATGAGAATAAGTGGTAAAGAATTATTGCTTCATTTCTATTGGTATGGGTTTAGTGTTTTCTGTATAAAATCATGTATATGAATGGAAGGGCTATATTCTTTTTGCCTTCAGAACCGTTTTTTCTGGGTAGTACCCAATATCACTCCACAAGGAATGCAAGGGATGGGGCCCGGGATAGTTGCTATAATTCACCAGGACTCTAGGGGTTGCCCAGATTTTTGGATTGGGAGGTATTTTTTTTAACACCCATCTCTTCCTGATCCTGCATATTAATATTGATGTGTAGATTGAAATTTTTGGTTGATTCAGTTAGTTATTCTTCATCTTCATTAAGATAAAGAGAAAAGCATTTAGGTTAGATATTTAAATACTTCTGTAATCAGGGGTGTTTTTTCTCCTAGTAGACACTATAATCTTATTTGATGAGATTGTTCTAAATACTTTATAGATAATTTAGCACTTGAGGTCTTTTGATATTCTGTTGATTTCCATTGATATGGTATCCCAAAACTCTTAGTGCATCTTAAAGGTATTAGAACAAAAAACTGTATTAAGACTTCGGGAATACCCTGTACATAGGCTGACTCCTTTCACCTTGTTTTTTCTGTGTAGCTGTCCAACTTCCTTTTTGGACCCTATTGTAGAATATAAGATCATGTTTCATGTTTGGTTTTTAATTCCTGGCACCCAGCATTGCCTGGCATATAGTAGGCACTTAATATTGGTTTATTTACATGGGGTCATAGATTTAAAGCCGAAAGTGACCTCAGAGGTCATTTAGTCCAACCCCTTGTGTTACTGATGAGGAAGCTGAGGCCCACAGATGGTAAGAAGCTTTGGTTGAGTGATGGTGCTCTAGCAGCCTCATAAACAGTAATGGGTACACTCTGAGAAATACATGTAGTAAAAGAGTAAGAGCTGGTACTCAAACCTAGCTTCTCTGATTCCAGATCTAACTTTCCATTTTTTATGTGTATGTCATACTCTTTTATAATATGGTATAACCTGCTGTAGCTCCAATGCAGCATTTACAGTGCCCACGATCACAATAAAGACCATGACTATAAGTATCGCATGACATTTGATCGCAAAATATACCAAACTCTCCAGATAGAGGATAGAACTGAAGCATTTATTTAAACACCAGGAAACCCAATCCCAAAACCAGTAAGCCAATTCCATCATATTACCAAAGATATTCAGAAGCCATGATAATGCTGAGAGCCACAGCATCTTTCAGCCTTCCCACAAACCAATACAAGATCAATGTTTACTCACAAACCTCTCTATCTTCTTGTCTGGGTGTCCTTTCTCTCCCACCATCTGGCTAGCTCTGACCCTCTCACCACAAGCTCCATGTGATTACATTCAGCCTATTAGGGGGCAGAGTTTACTTTCATAGCAGGGAAGGTCTTCCGAATTCCCCCCTAGGTCTATTAAGGGGCAGGAAAGATGACTTCAGTTTCCCATTCCCATTATACCTGCTTATATCATTAAATATCTTTTGGGTCAACTGCAATTTAGATTTTTCTGAGATAATGATACTGATTTATTTGTGACCATTGTGACCAAGGAAATAAGCATTTATTAAGCACCTTCTCTGTGCTGGGTACTAGACATTGTGTCTAATTTATTTACAAATATTGTCTCATTTAATCTTCACAACCACCTTGGGAGGTAGGTGCTGTTATTATTAGTTGAGGAAACTGTGGCAGACAGAATTTAACTTGGCGTGCCCAGAATCACGTAGCTAGTAAGTACCGGAGGCCGAATTTGAACTTGGGTCTTCTTGACTCCAGGCTCAATACTTTATTGTCCATTGTGCCACCTGGCTATGTTAGAATTATAACAAGACATTAGTCAGTTTTTAAAAGAAATGCACAAGAATCTATTCTCTCCTTGTATAAATGTGTCTCTAATTCTGAAAAAGAATTGATAAATTTCTGATTTCTTTCCAATATTGTTTTTTGGATTCTTGCTGATCTCTTTCTAGGAGGCAGCTCGGTCTGTCAATGGGTGGAGCTCTGGGCCTGGAGTCAGGAAAACCTGAGTTCTACTCCAGCGTCAGGCACTTAATAGCTGTGTGACTCTGAGCAAGTCACTTAGCCCTATTTACTTGAGCTCTTCATCTGTAAAACGAGCTAGAGAAGGAAATGGCGAACCACTTCAGTGCCCGTGCGAAGAAAACTCCAGATGTGGTCACAGAGAATGGGACGTGACTGTACAGCCAACAGTGTGCTAGATGATGCTAATCTTTTTATTTATTTTTTATGGAATTCAAACAGAAGTAGTCTTCGGAGGAGTCCCTATCCCACTCCTCGTTTGACATTCTGCCTCCCCTAAGAACCCCTTAAGAATGTTGGCTCTGTGGTGCCGCTGGAAGTATCTGCAGGACAACTTTCACAGTGGAGAGGATGGCAGGAATAGATAGCTAGTCTTACTCTCTCATGATTTTTATTTCTTCTTTTAGGCCTCTCTATCTTGAAAGCTTGTCACTCCACATAACTTTGAGATTATTTAGTGTGAGTATTGATGCTGTTGTGAATCATTATTCATGTAATATGTTTATATTTAGCTAATGCAGCAAATTTAGAACTGAGTTGAAACCTGAGGGTGCTTAAATGACACCTGCTAGAAAGATGCTGCCTTCCCTGTGTGGCATTTTCTTTACTGTATTTTACTGATGATCAGCCCTGTAGGGGATGGGTAGAACATGATTGAAATAGTCTTAAAAGACTTTGAGGACCACAGGCTGAAAATCTGCTAGAATATCCTTCTGTGGAGGATAAATGGAGTTATTCAAAGGCGATTGCCTCTGTCATATTCCTGCTTGTGGGATGATCCCACTGCCTTTGGGCACATAGGAGCAGCTCAACAAAAAGCCTTTTGGCTTTGATGGAGCACCTAAACTTTAACCTCCCCCTCAAGGGGCACAGCCAGTAGCCATCCTCTCAACCTTCATTCTTGTTTACTAGGCTACTAGAGAGCCATGATCTTCTGGAAGGACTCCCATTTTAGCAACTGCAGCTCACAAATCACTGATAAACCAGATTTATTATGATGTAAGACTTTATAAGCATCTCGTTTTATGGTTCTGTCTGGGTTAGAACATAAACTCAGACAGAAAGTATACTCTAACCACAGAAATATTTGCAACTCAAGCAGTGGGGAGATGTGCTCGAAGGAGTAATGCCATAAAGGATGTTATAACTGGTCACAAGAGAAAAACACCACTGACTGGCCCAACTAAAAGTAGATCAATACTATTACAAGTTATAGAAGAAACTTAAATATGGATGTCAGTTTTTAAGTTCCTATGCTTTCTTGTCTATCACTCAACTCTTTAGGTTAATTGGAAGCGAATCTTTTTTTTTTTAACGCCTTAAATTTAAGCTCTTTGTTTGGCCAGTTCAGATAACCTGGAGTTCATTAATAGACAACAGAGCACAAAAATTTTTTAAAACTGTGTACGCATTACTTCTTCAGGCATACTTTTCTATTGTTTGAATAACAGATACTTCCATGAAAACTTTGAAATCTATTTGACAATGAGATTAAAGAGTGCCATTGTGGTATAATGGATAGAGGGCCAGCCCTGGATTTAGGAAAGCCTGCATTCATTTTCTGCCTCTTGAGGACACATATAAGCTATGTGACCTTAGACAAGTCATTTTATCACATAGTGCCACCAGACAACTCTCTCAAGGTCTAAATGCATTGTTGATAATATATTAATGGAGGATTGACGAAATCATAGATTCACAAACTCCCCTGCCCCCATTTTTTTTTCAAGTGACCAATTAATGGCTTCATTGAGAGAGCAGATACACATCCCCAAATACCTTGAAATGGTTTTCATAGCTTGTCTCACATAAAAGTGTTTTACCATTGACAGAGCTTAAAGGAATCTTCATCTACGTAAAAATCCAACAAACAGGTACCTGAACCAGAATCCAGTGAGTGTCATCCTTGATGCTTAGTTGGCTATCCTTTGCTTGAAGACCACCAGTAACAGAACCCACTAGGTCCCAGGGCAGCCCACCTTTTTTATTCTTGAGAATTTATTCTTGAGGTACAATAAAACAACTTTAGATAGGCCTGTCAAAAGTGTTTTGTTTTTTTTTTTTAGCAAAGGTGGACCCATACCACAAAGAAAAGGAAAGATGCTTTGTTAGATTAGTTTGAATGTCCACTGTTCCACAAGAATAAGATGAGGGTAGTTTCTGAAAATACTAGGTTTTATTTACACTCTAGTGATACACAAAAGCCTTAATGTGATGAATACATTTCTTTGTAGAATACTCCATCACACGGAGATATCAAAGTGTGTGAATGTGAGATGTACCCTTAATGGACATTTCTTAAGCATATACTAGTCTCTTCTCAAATCAGATTTCAGAATGTATTGTTTTCTAGTTAGTACCAATCATTGCATTTCTGTAACAAAGTAATGAAGGCACAGCTGGTGCAAACAAGACTTAAACTCCTTCAACTACTGGGCTAAAATAATACTTTGATTCTTTGACAGATTTTTTTTTCTAAACAAATGTTGGTCTCAGTTAACGGTTCTGATAATTTTCACAGCTGCAGTCTAATAGCTACAGAACAAAAGACTTAATGAAAACCAAACTATGTAGCAGTTAATATGCTATAGGAGATTTACTGCCTTCTACATATTTGGCAGAAAATTAAGCTTTTAAAATGTTAGGTAGAACAAAACTATATTTCGAACTGCTTTATCTGTGCATTTTCCTTTTCTCCCCTCCCAAAATCCAAAAACATAAGGCTGTTGGTAGCTGATAGTTGTACTCAGGCTATGACGGTGTACGTTATCCTTATGGGCACATATTCATTCAAGGCTTTGCTATAGCTTACTGTCTTTTTTTCATTTTTAAATTTATTTTTTATTTTTATTTTTTTGCTTTTTGGAGGGGGGAAGGTAGGGCAGTTGCCATCTTCACATGGCTAGTTTTTTTTGTGTTAAGTGTCTGAGACCAGATTTGAACTCAGGTTCTCCCGACTCCAGGGCTGGTGCTCTCTATTCATTGTGCCACCTAGCCAACCCTTACCCTCTTTTTTTCAGGTCACATTTTAGGTCATTTTGCTTGTTAATTTCTTCTTTCTTATCATCAACCTCTTAACCTTTATTATAGTCATTATTATTTTCTAGCTTCTCATGTGAAATATAATACTTATCTTGGGATTATACTTTTACATAAAGTGATAAAAAATGAAAGTCTACATCAAAGATAGTTTCCACATCATCATTGAAATCTACACTTTTACAAACTTCCCCAAAGAGAAATGAAATTGAAGAAAGAATTGTTGGGAACTATTTTTGTTCTAGTGTGAATTATCCTATGACCCTTGTGTTTCTATTTCCTATTAGTAATTTTCAAAGCAATGTTTTCCTTTTAGTCAATCTACCTGACACTCTCTACCACACAATTTCTGGTCCATCAAAAGAGAAGGGATCTGATTTATCTGGGTTTGATGGTGTATGATCTTTTCTTTGTCATCATTTTATTTATGAAATAAATATTCATTGGATTAAAAATAATTTTATTTAATTTGAAACTCAAAAATTGGCCAGTGTATGAGAACTTTACTTTGATATATTAACTGGTTTTGTTTGTTTGTTTGTTTTGCATCATGGACCCTTTTGGCACTCTGGTGAAATTTATGAACCCTTTCTTAGAATAATGTTTTTAAGTGCATAAAGTACTGGCATTACAAAGGAAATTAAAATTGAAATACAGTTAAACCCCTACTTAGGGTGTTTAAAAAATTTTTTTTTATCTTTTTGCTCCTTTTCAACCCATTTCTGAAATTTCTCTATTTCTCCAGTTTCATTAATTTTTTTCTTTTGATTAGTAAGTTGCATTAATAGTTTTACTTTTTTATTAAAAGAAAAAGCTGGTAAATAGCATACTTTCTTTAAATTTTATGAACTTCTTTATAGAACTTTTTTTTTCCCCATGCACATTTAACTTGGATTTTTTTTAGGGCATCCATACATTGCTTCACTATTTTTAGCAAGCTCTCAGAGTATCCTGTTGATATTCCCATCAAACCATCCTGGTATTCTTGAAGGACTGAAAAAGAATCTGAGGATTTTTGTATTAGTTTTGCATCGTCTCAAGAGTCAGCTGAAGGGATTTGCTGTTTGCATTTTCACCAATTTCTCTTCTTCAAATGAAGTCCACCATGTCTAAGACCTCTGAATATTTGATATCCATGGCCCTGGTGGGGACCAGATGGCTTCAGCTGAGCAGGCAGGGACTCAAGGCTGCAGAGGCAAGCGAAGCAGGAGGTCGTGGTGCACTTGAACAGATGGCCCAGAGCAAGCCAGCCTATCACTTTTCTATCACTCCTAATGATAATGAAATTTTTTCTTGCATCACCCTGAAATCTACCTCTGCATCACTCTTCATTCTTTCTTTAGGACCAAGTAGCTACAAGAATAATACTTCAACTCCTTGATAGTCTTTCAGCTCCTTAGAGGTAGTTGTTGGTAGTCTTTGTTCCCAGCTTGTTTGTCTGGTCCTCTGCCGGTGTGCTCTCTGATTCTCTCATAATCCTGGAGGTCCTCTTTTGATACCAGCACAGTTTGTCAATGTCCTTCTTAAGATGTGGCACCCAGAACTTTGTGTGAAGTTTCATGTGTCGTCTAGCCAGGTCAGAGTGTAACATGCCTGTTACCTTCTGTATTTTAGACATTGACTCTCTTAATGCAACTGAAGAATCCCATTAGCTTTTTTGACTGCTGCGTCTGTCACACTGTTGGCAGAGCTTGCAGTCACATTAACTCCCAGATCCCATTTAACTTGACCTCTTATCTAGCTATGCTTTCCCTTCTCACTATTCATGTAGTTTGTGGCTTCTGTGAGATTTAACACATGGTAGCAGAAAATGCAGTTTTATTGGAGTTAACCCATTGCCATGGAGGGGTGGGGAATCCATGGCCTAAAGGTTGCAGGTTACCCATCCCTGCTAGGCTTTTCACATTTTTTTGGATTCTGACTTTGTTGCCTAGTGAATTAGCTCTCCTTCCTACCTTTATTTCATTTATAAATATGATAAGCATGTCACCTTTGTCTTCATTCTTGTTAAAAGTATTAGACTCTACAGTTCTAATCAATCTATAAACATTTATTAAGCATTTACTGTATGCCAGATGCCGTGCTAAGCCCAAGCAATGCAGAGAAAGGCAAGAGTCCTTCCTCTCACAGTGCGCAGCTAATGGGGGAGATAGCAGGCAGATGACTATGTATAAACAAGCTATAAGATAAATTTGAAGTTATCAACAGAGGAAAGACTTTAGAGTTACTGGGGATCTAGAAATGCTTCCTTTTGAAGGTGCGATTTCAACTTGGAACAACAAGGAATTTAAGGAAGCCAAGAGACAGAGATAGGGAAGGAGAACATTCTAGGTATGGAAGACAGTCAGTGAAAATGCCAGAGCTGGAAGATGGAGTATCTTGTTTGGTGAATGGCAAGGGGGCCATCCCCCCATATATTTGGGGAAATTGGTGTGTAAGGTGTCAGAATACTGAAATTGAGAGGGGCAGAGAATTTTATATTTGATACTGAGGTGATAGGGAACCACTGGAATTTGTTGAGTATGTATATATAGGTGTATGTGACATAATCAGACTTGTGCTTGATAATATGGCTTTGATGGCTGAGTGGAAAATGGGGTAGAGAGTGACATGCGACCAAGAAACCAGCCAGGATGAGATCATGAAGATCTGCACTGAGGTAAATGGACAGGTCTTGATAGCTGGGGTGTGTGCATGTGTGTGTGTGCGTGCGTGTGTGTGCGTGCGTGTGTGTGCGTGCGTGCATGCATGTGTGTGTGTGTGTGTGTGTGTGTGTGTGTGTGTAAAAGTAGGGGGAATTCAAGTCACCTAGGTTCTCGGACTGGTTGACTGGGACAGTGCTGGTGTCCTCAACAGTGTTAGAGAAATTTGAAAAGGTGAGGGCTTAGTAGGGGAAAGATAATGATTTCCCTTTTGGACATGTTGGGTTTAAGATGTCTGCTGGACATCAGTTCATATGTGTCTGAAAGGCAGTTGGAGATGTGAGATCAGCAGAGAAGTTAAGGCTGGATAAGTAGATTGAGAATAATCAGCATAGAGATGATCATTGAGACCCTGCAAGCTTATGAGATCACCATGTGCAACAATATAGAGGGAAAAGAGAAGAGGGCCCAGGACAGAACTCCGTGGACACTTGTGGTTAGAGAATATGGCCTGGAGGAGAATGCAGCAAAGGAGACTGAGAAGAAACGGTCAGACAGGTAAGAGAAAAACCAGGAGAGAATGGTATCTTGAAAACCTAAAGAGAAGACAGTATCAAGGAGGAGAGGGTGTCCAACAGTGTTAGAGGCTGCAAAGAGATTGAGGATAACAAGGATTGAGAAAAGGACATTGGATTTGACAATTAAGAAATTGTTGGGCTGGGAGCCAAGATGGCGGCATAGGCGCAGCAAGGTACTGCAGCTTCCACATAGCTACCTCAAATACCCATAAAATATGACTCTAAACAAATTTTAGGACTCCAAAACTCACAAAAATACACTTCCCGCTGAAGGCAGCTCTGCAGGAAGGGACCATCACAACTCTGGGAGCTGAAAGCAGCCCAGGCTGAAACTGTGGCATGGCCCTGGGGGTAGCCAGGACTAGCCACAGCTGGAGCCTTCAGGAGAGTGGATCAGCAGCAGCTGTGGCAGTTTCCAGAATTATCAAGCCATAAGAAACAAGGACTAAGTGAAAGGTCAGTGGAACTCAACTAAACTTGGGGGAGAAAAGCTGGTCTGGCCAAACTGCCTCCAGGGCAAGGAAGTGGCAGAAGCAGAAAACCTGCAGCCACCTCCTCATAGCTGCTTC
>JAQQSU010018237.1:0-10522 GCA_028627135.1 Pseudochirops cupreus
GATTGCTTGTCCTTCCAGGGGGGGTGGGTGACGAGGGAGGAAGAGAAAGAATCTAGAATCTAAAGTTCTATAATCAAATGTTAAAAATATCTATCTATATATATGCAATTATTATTATTATTATTATTATTAACTTCATCCAACTGGAACTTGAAATACACAGGCACTGTAGCTGGGAGATCCATCCTGCCCTACCAAAAAGTCAGAGGGGTGAGGGGGGAAGACATAGGAGAGAATAGACTGGGGGAGGGGGGAATACACTGGGATGGCTCTTTTGGGGTGGTGGGTAGGGGAAAGATGGAGAGAAAATATGTAACTCAAAATCTTATGGAAATGAATGATGCAAACTAAAATAAAATTTAAAAAAAAGTTTATCTCAGTCAATGTGGGTTGTTTTAAAAATTTTTTTCTATTAACAAGCATTTGGATCCTCTCCCTTCCACCTCTCTCCTCCTTTATGATGAGAAAAAAAGCTCATGCAACAAATACGCCTAGACAAACAAAACAAATTCCCACATTGGTTGTGTAAAAAATTATGTCTTTTACAAATTATTCACTGAGATTTTTGGTTACATAGGAGGAAACTAAAGCTCAGAGAGAAAGGTCACACATGAGTAAGGAATAAACTTCTATTCTCCTGATTCCTAAACCAATTATTTTTCCCACATACCACATTATCTCTCAGAGGTTATGGGTATTGAGGGGCTAAAAGGTTCCATGCGTTGAAAAGAATAAGCCAATCACCAGCAAAATAGGCAGTGGTATTATAGCTTCCTGTTGGTTGATATTATCTCCTGGTCATCCTCAAAGTGAACTTCCTGCGGCTAGATGGGATAAAGGAGGTGAGGTAGGTATAAGATGGGAAAAATGCTAGAAGTCAGTTTTCATTAGCCAATGAGACAACCTCTATACAAATTGGAAAACAGGTTCATCTAGGGACCATTCTCAAGATTCTTTTCTTCCTACGCTGATTGCTTTTTTATATTCCTAGCAAATATATTTTATTATTTTTTTAAATAAATGATTGATAATTTTTTTTAAAAATGTTACTTCCCTGTGGGTCTCCCACTTATCCAACAAAATCTTACCTTATAATAAAGTGATAGTAAAACTAAACATTAGCAATACAATCCCTCACCTCTAACAACATATGCCTCATTGAGCAACTAACACATACCAATAGATAAATGTGTGTTCTGTCAACAGATTTCATCATTAGTCAAGAACAGAGTTCTGATGTCTTTCTGCTTACTCAAAAAAAAAAGTACATAATAAAATGTATGTTATTTTCAAACTGTTCTCTTTTGTACATTTTTTTGTTTGTTTTTTGGATGGGGGAAGGCAGGGTAAAAGTGACTTGCCCAAGGTCAACAACTAGTACTTAATAAAGTACATAATAAAATGTACGTTATTTTCAAACTGTTCTCTTTCGTACATTTTTTTTGTTTGTTTTTTGAATGGGGGAAGGCAGGGTAAAAGTGACTTGTCCAAGGTCAACAGCTAGTAAGTGTTAAATGTCTGAGGCTGAATTTGAACTCAGGTCCTCCTGATTCCAGGGCTGGTGCCACCTAGCAGCCCCCTTTTGTACATTTTTCTTTAAAAAGTTTCAATGGCCCCCTTTTTTAGCATCACTATTGCTTTTTAAAAGATAGTTTTTTCAAACAGCAAAAAACTGTATTCTCTTTCACCCCACTTGAGTTAGAATTTTTTAAAAACTCCTTTTTCAAACGTGTAATTAAACAAAACATTCCCAAAAGAAATTATGTTTCATTCTGTATTCTTAGTGTTTCACCTTTTCATCAGTAGGTACTTAGTATGTTTCATCATTTGTCCTCTGGAATCATGGTTGGTCATTAAACTGATCAGAGTTCCTAATTCTTTTTTCGTTTGTTTACCATTTGTTGTATTTGTATAAATTGTTCTCCTGGTTCAGATAACTCAACTCCACACTAAGTTCACATCTTCCCAGGTTTCCCTATTGCCTCCCCCCACTCGCTCCCCCAACTTTTACCATTTCTTATGACAAGATAGTTTTCTATCACACTCATATACCGTAACTTGTTAAGTCATTTTCCAATTTATGGGAGGAGATGGGGGAGAGAAGGAAGGGAGGGAGCAGGACATAACAATAAGCTGTTACAATCCATGCAAAAGCCATTTCCAGAAATGGCTACCTTGACAAGCTTTTGTCTACTCTGTTAGGAGGTAAGTAATTCTTCGTTCATTACAGGTCCCATGGAAACATAGTTCACTGAATTAATGAGACTTTGAGTTTTTCAAAGCCTTTTTTTTCTTTACAAAGTTGTTGTCCTTGTATAAATTATTCTTATTCTACTCCATTCAGTGTCAACTTATATTCAGATTTCTA
Source organism: Pseudochirops cupreus (assembly GCA_028627135.1). Taxonomy (NCBI): domain Eukaryota; kingdom Metazoa; phylum Chordata; class Mammalia; order Diprotodontia; family Pseudocheiridae; genus Pseudochirops; species Pseudochirops cupreus. The sequence continues at coordinate 2,369 of JAQQSU010018237.1, forward strand.
AAATTTTCTTTCCCCATTTCATAGGGTGCAATAATATTCTATTGCATTTACATACCACAATTTGTTTAGATTTTTTTTTCTTTTTTCGACTTAAGGAGGCCATCCCTTGACTCACTTCTTAAAAAGGCCTATTCCCTGAATGGCCATTATCTTACTCAAAGTGACAGCCTGAAAAGGCCTCAGCCTAAAAGGGCCAGGGTCTCCCACTGCATCTTGGGCCATCTCCAGTCATCCTGATGAAAATCTCCGGTCACTGGACCCAAATGGCTCTGGAGGAAAAAGTGAGGCTGGTGACCTTGCACAGTCCTCCCTCACTCAAATCAAAGTCAACTGCAAGTTATGTCATCATTTTACTGATGTCATAGTCCTCTTCAAAAATGAGGGACAAACACAACAAGAAGCCATTCCCAGTTGCCCAAGAAAAGATACGAGGTATCCCCTTAGATTCTGGTACTGTTCTATCTCTTTCCCTTCCCTCTCTTTTAATCTCTCATTAAGGATCAGGAAATTTGTTTTGCTTGCAATTATTCCTCTTCTACCTTCCCTCTCTCTATCCTTAAGTTTCTCTATTAAGTTTCATATATTTCCATGCTTACAACTATGTTTAACAACCCTCCTTATCCATTTCGGATAAGAATGAAGTTTATTTGGTGCCCTCTCTCCTCAACCCTTCTTTCATGTTTGTATACTCTTCTGCATCCCAAATATTAGTATGTTAGCACTACATCATTCTACAGTTCCAACTGCTCAAATAAATTTACCTTTCTAAGTGTCTCTGGAGTCTTTGTGTTTGTATCTCCAAAGTTCCTATTCAGCTCTGGAATCTTCATAAAAAATGCTTGGAGGTCCTCTATCCCATTAAAGGTTCTGCTTCTCAAGTTATTCTTGATTGTGGATGCTTTTCTTGTGTCTTTTGAATCACACTTTTGGAAACTGAGGGGATGCCTATCCACTGGGGAATGGCTGTAGTATAAAATTGTGATGGAATACTACTGTACTGTAAGAAATGAGGAGGAGAGATAGATGGTTTTAGAAAAACCAGAAAAGACTTATATGAACTTATGCAAAGCAATGGGAACAGAAACAAAGCATTGTACATACAAAGAGCAATAATGTAAGGATGACCAACATGGATGACTTCAATACTCTGATCAAGATAATAATCCAAGATGATTCCAAAGGATACTACAAAAAATGCTATCCACCTCCAAAGAGAGAATAAACTCTGAATGCGTATCAAAGAAAAGTTTTTTAAACTTTTATTTTTCTTGGGTCTTTTTGTCCGTGTTGTTTTTGTAACATGGCAGATATGGAAGTGTTTTGTATAACTTCATGTGCACACTTAATAACAAACTGCTTGCATTCTCAAGGAGTGAGGTATGAGATGTGAGAGCATTTGGAACTCAACATTTTAAAAAATGAATTGCTAAAAAAGTTTGCACATCTAATTGGGATATATTTAACATCATAATAATAATTTTATGTATGTGTGTGTGTGTTTATCTTTTGTTTACAGAAATTGCCAGGTTTTATGAGATCTCCAACTATGGACCCTTGGTGCTTGAAATATTTCCTGGATGCTTACAGTATTTCATATGCGTGCTCTAGATTTTAACTACAACTTTTTTCTTGTTGGGTTTTCATTCAAGAAGCGATTGGCAGATTTAGGGTTGGGAAAGGGATTTAGATCTTCATTTTGCCATCTAGTTGTAAAAGATCTGAGAAATTTTTGTCTATGATTCTTGAAGCACAGAATCCAAGATTTTTAAATCATGGTTTTCAGGGAGTTCAGTGATTCTTAAATTATCTTTCCTTGACCTGTTTTCTAGGTCATTTGTTTTTTATATATCTTATATATTTTTTTTCTTCTCCAGAGTTTTGATTTTGTTTGAATATTTCTTCCTGTCTCCTGGAGACACTGTTTTGTCTATTCTAGTTTTCAGGGAATCTTTTGCTTACATATTCACCACTTTTCTCTTCTAAGCTATTTATTTCCTCCAGAGTTTTTATTTCATTTTTTTTTACTTCTAGCTTCACTTCTTCTAAGTATTCACATAATCCCTGTGGAAAATCCATTTTTCCTCCTTTGTATTTCTACTTACATTTGCAATAATTTTTGATGCTGGGTTATTTTCTTTATTGTTTTCTCATCTCTCTAACTTTAACTTCTGAATTGTGGGGATGGGGGGAGAAGAGGCGCCACAATCAGGTTCTAATCTCTGCTATACTTTTGGGTGGGGCAGTTGGTCCTGCTCGGGCTGATCCTTGGTCTCCTTACATTCCTTCACTGACCTAGTTTCCAGGCTTACCTCCTGGTTCAGAGCAATAGATCTTCAGAGTCCTCTATAGAATCTCAGGACAGCATTAAGGGTCCTCAGAGTCCAAAAGCCTAGCATACCTGGGTGTAAGTGCTGTAAAGTTCAGGGGAAACCTCTACTTCTTTCTACCTCTGAAAACAGAGCTTGCAAGGCTACACCTATCCTATCTATGGTCACACTACTGTTCACTTCAGGGGATGAAGGGGAAATTCTCTTCTCTATTCCCCATGTGCTTCTGGCTGGCTTTTTGTGCATTACTGGGGTTGAACATGTCATTTACTATAATTTCTCCTTGCATTTCACGATCATTTTTCGGCTTGATGCAAAATTCAGTGTTTTGCTGGAGGAGCTGTGGGTGGGGTAGCTGTATAGCTTTCTACCAATATAAGCTAACACCAACTTGGCAGAAAATTTTAGCCATCATTCAATACAAAAATTTTCCCTTTATAGTATCATGCTCATTGTGTAAATTGTTATTCTGGTTCTTGCAGCTTCACGCTGCAATACTTTATCCATTGAAAGTTTCTTTGAATCATTCACATGTGCCATTTCTTAAGGCACAGTATTATTTTACATTCATATATAATTTTAGTTATTCCCCAACTGATGGGAGCCTATTTTAATTTCAGTTTTTTCTACAAATGCTGCTGTAAATCTTTCTTTATGTTGGATCTTTATGTCTTTGAACTGTTGGGGAAGGAGTTAAGGGTGGTGGTGAGGGTGTTGTGAAATATGGTCCAGTAATGGGATCACAATTGCTTTCCAGAGTGATTAGATCAATTCCACCAACAGTTCATTAGTGTGCCTGTCTTCCTGAAGTATCTCCATTATTTACATCATGGATACCTTTTGGGTCAGCTTTGTTAAAAGGAGGTGAATCCTAAAATTGTTGTAATTTGCATTTCTCATTATTAGGAACCTGAAACATCCTTTCATATGATTTCCAGCTTGCATTTTTCTTTTGAAAACTAAATTCACGTCCTTTGACTACTTATCTCTAGGAAAATGACTCATTTTCATATGTTGTGCCAATTCTTCATACATTTTGGATATCAGACCTTTATTAGAAATAATTGCTAAAAAAATTATTTTCTCTTCCACACCTAGCCCACCCCCAACCCACCCCTTACCCAACTTACAGGGCAGTTTCTCTTATTCTAATTGTACTGATTTTGTTTGTGCCAGCCAGCCTTAATTCCCTACTTCTCCCACCTCAAGCCTGGACAATCCAGACTTCAAATCTCAGCTGCTGTCTCATCCTGGAAACTTCCCTCAGTTCCAGAGGCCTTCTCAATATAAGTAACACCCACCCACCCACCTCCACCCCACACATAGCCTTAAAGAGCTTTTTACAAACCTTAAAGACTTCTCACCCTGAAATATCCTTTTCTTCTTCTTCAAATAATGTGTTTTAGACGCAGCCACCAGGTCTAATCCCCCTCTTATTTGGGAAGAGGGGCAGAAGGAAGTGACTTGTCATTGGTTATTTATCTAAGAAATATAGTAACCTAGTACCTATATAAACACAACTACAAAACACTTTTCACACAAATAAAATCAGATCTAACTAATCGGAAAAACATCAATTGCTCGTGGCTGGGTGGAGCTAATATAATAAAAATGACAATTTTACCTAAATTAAATTACATATTTAGTGCCATACCAATTGATCTACCAAAAAATTACTTTATAGAGCTAGAAAAAATAGTGACAAAATTCATTTGAAAGAACAAAAGGTCCAGAATATCAAGGCAATTAATAAAAAGAAATGCTAGGGAAGGTGGCCTAGCCGTACCAGATTTTAATCTGTATTATAAAGGAGCAGTCATCAAAACTGCTTGGCACTGGCTAAGGAACAGATTAGTGGATCAATGAAATAAGACTGGGTATCAGTAGTCAATGATTATAGTAATACACTGTTTGATAAGCCCAAAGACCCCAGTTTTGGGGATAAGAACTCACTATTTGACAGAAACTGCTGGGAAAATTGGAATATAGCATGGCAGAAACTGGGCATAGACCATCATCTAACGCTGTACACCAAAGTCAAGTCTAAATGAGTGTGTGATCTAGGTACAAAGGCTGATACTGTAAGTAACCTGGGGAAGCAAAGAATAGTTTACCTGTCAGATTTATGGAGCAGGGAAGACTTTATGACCAAAGAAGAGTTGGAGAGTATTATAAAATGCAAAATGGATAATCTTGATTACATTAAATTGAAAAATTTCTGTACACATAGCCACCTCAAATATGCGAAAGTATTTGCAGATCCTATATTTGATTGCATGCTGCCATTGAGGGGTGGGAGGGGAGAAAATTTGAAACTCAAGGGATTGTGGAACTGAATCTTGTAAACTAAAAGTAAATAAACAAAATCAATTAAAAATATATAGTAACATGTACCCAAATTCTGATTTTCTATTTCCTTTATTATACTGCTTTCTCTCTTAGAAATGCAGATGACATAAAAATGATCTAAGTTATTAAGATCCCTTTCTATCTTCATCTCTACCCTCAGTCAATTCAAAATGCTACAGCATTTTTTTGCCACTCTGATAACAATGTACCCAACCTCATTCCTTAAGATTTCTCTTCCTTAAAATATTCCCAAAATTCCTATGGCTAGCCTCTGGTTTCAAGTCCATCTCTCAATCTGTCTCTGCCTTCCCCAGAAGTAGGCAACTTTTCAGAAGAGTACAAAGCTGCTAACACCAGTTCTGCTGGGCATTCAGGGTAGGGATCCAAGGTAGGAAAAGGCAGAGAAGACAGCCCACCTCAACCCACCCCATACACACACCCCAAATTATCCATTAGACAGTCAAGTAGTGCTTGGCATAGATTAAGTGCTTAATAAGAGTTTGTCAAAACTTTAAAAATCTCCTCTTAGAGTTAAACCCCTCATTCATTTAAATCACTTTAATCCTACAGTTCTCCTCTCAAAATTTGGGCAAAATAAATTCTATTTAAGGAACGGAAATTTAACTTGAGGTTGAAGGGCACAGCAAGAATTAGCTAGTCTCGGATGATTGAAGCTAGAAAGGACTTTAGAGATCACCTAGTCCAACCCCATCATTTTACAGCGCGGAAAACAAACTCAAACAAAACAGACTCAAGCTGAGAAAGAGAACTGGAATTAAAAGCATCAAGTCCTTTTATTCCAAATCTAGTGCTCTCTCCACTATACCAAACGGGTGGCTCTGAACGGCCAGGGAACAACAAAATACTGTGGAGACAAAAATGACATAGATCAGGTAGACAGAAGGATTCCTAGTAAAATATATCAGAGACCAGTGAATAATGCACAATATTAGGTGACAGGGTGCAATATGTCCACAGGAATGATGTTACAAATAGGCAATGAATAAATGGTGCTGAGACTTTACGGTAGGACATGTCTATTTTGTATTAATGATGTGATTGAGCTTGGACATGTTTCAGGAGAAGCTGGAGGACAGAAATGTCCACAAAGAGCTGGACTGAAGAACAATATACTTAAAATACCTAACTTAAAGGGTTGCTGTTTAAGAAAAAAAAAGTTCTTTCTAAAGCTTAAAGTGCTACAGAAATGTGAATTTTTAAGTATGGCACCATGAGAATTTATTTCTCTGAGAAGAAATATGAGCTTATAAATAAAGAGCCTAGTAAATAAACAGATTGCTGAATTTATAAAAGGGAAGAAAGCAGATTATATGCTTAAATAACAATGAAATAAAGGGCTGTGCATGTTTAAGGACCACCAGAGCAATACAGGCATATCTTGTTTTTTTGAGCTTTGCAGCTATTGTGGGTTGGTTTTTTTGAGGGGTGATTATGAATTTAAGATTTGTGGCAACCCTATGCTGAGCAAGTCTACTGGATTTTTCCAAAAGTATGTGCTCATACTGTGTCTGTGTCACATTTTGATCATTCTTGCAATATTTCAAAGTTTATTACTATTATTATTATTATTATAGTGATCTATGATCAATGATCTTTGCTGTTACTCTTACAATTGTTTTGAGACACCATGAACACAATCATATAAGACTTCTAACTTTCTAATAGATAAATGTGTGTGTCCTGACTGGTCCACCCACTGGCTGTTCCCTGTCTCTCTCCTTGTCCTCAGGCCTCCCAATTCCCTGAGACACAACAATCCTACAATGGCCTGTTAGAGTGTTCAAGTGAAAGAAAGAGTTTATAGATCAGCAAACTTCACTGTTGTCTTAATTTTCAGAAACTCAAAAACCACCCCAACCTTCAGTAACCCCCATGCTGATCAGTCAGCAGCCATGAACATCAAGGGAAGACTCCACAAGACAAAAAGATCACATTCACTGAAGGCTCAGATGATGGTTAGCATTTTTTAGCAATAAAATATTTTTTAATTAAGGCATGTACATTGTTTTTTAAGATATAATACTATTACACACTTCATAGACTACATTATAGCATAAACATAACTTATTATATTCACTGGGAAACCAAAAAATTTGTGACTCATTTTACTGAGATATTCACTTTACTGTAGTGGTCTGGAACTGAATCCTCAGCATCTCTGAAGTATGACTGTATTGTACCACTTCAAGACATTACACATATAGGAAGAGAGCACTGGGAGATCACATATTAACTATGCATTACAGGAACACTTTAAAATCAGTTAAGAATAAGTGCCTGATAACCGCTTTAATGTCCTAGTGAATTCACCCTTTTCATTTTGATACTGGTAATTTGTTTTTTTCTTTCTTTTTTTTTTTTACTAAATTAACTAATGGTTTTTCTGTTTTACCGATTTTTTCATAAAACTAAGTCCTAGTTTTACTTACTAATTCAATGGTTTTCTTACTTTCAATTTTTTAATCTCTCCTTTGATTTTCAGGATTTCCAATTTTGTGTTTAACTGGGAATTTTGAATTTCTTCTTTTTCTTCCTAGGTTTTTTTTTTAGTTGAATGCCCAATTCATTGGTCTGCTTTATCTCTATTTAAATGGTGTAAGTATTTAGATATATAAATTTTCCCCTAACTACTTTCTGGCTTCATCCCATAAATTTTAGTATATTGTCTCATTACTGTTGTTCTCTTTAAGCATAATACTATTTCTATGATTTGTTCTTTGATCTACTCATTCTATAGGATTAGATTAGTTTCCAATTAATTTTTAATCTATGTTTTCACAGCCTGCTACTGAATGTAAGTTTTGCTGCATTATGATCTGAAAGGATGCATTTAATATCTCTGCTTTTCTGCATCTGGTAATACATGGTCAATTTTTGTGTCAGTGCGTTGTACCACGGAGAAAAAAGGTATATTCCTTTCAATTCCAATTTAATTTTCTTCTTTTGTTTTGTTTTTATTGTTAGATAATCTAGTTCTGAAAGGGCAGTGTTAAGGTCCCTCCACTAGTATAGTTTTATTGTGTATAACTCATTTAACTTTTCCTTTAAGAATCTGGATGCTATATTTGATGCATTTATGTTTAGTATGATATTACTTCATTAGCTGTGGCACCTTTTAGCAAAATGTAGTTTTCTTGCTTATCTCTTTTGATTAGATCTATTTTAGCTTTTGCTTTGTTTGGGATCATAATGGCTACCCCTGTTTTTTTTTTTTAATTAATTTTAGTTTACACCATTCATTTTCACGAGATTTTGAGTTACAAATTTTCTCCCCATCTTTCCCCTACCCACCACTCCAAAACAGCCACCCCAGTGTATAACCCCTCCCCCATCACCCCTCTGACTTTCTGGTAGGGCAGGATGGATCTCCCTACCACAGTGCCTGTGTATCTTAAGTTCCAGTTGGATGTAGTTAATAATAACAATAATGATAATTGTATGCATATACATATATATA
>JAQQSU010018238.1:0-10522 GCA_028627135.1 Pseudochirops cupreus
CTCTATTTTGTAATCTGAACTCTAAAAGCTGTTCACAGTAGCATTCCTTTGGGAATCTGCTGGTGAATGGCATTACACTTATGTAAAAATGATATTTAAGTAAATGAAACAACTGCATTTTTAAAATAAATTTGCATTTTAATATATTCTTATTTTTCTCAATGAGGTGAGTGGAAAAAAGAAAAAAATACATTTTTGTTCATTAAAACAACAACAACAACAACAGAGAGATCAACAGATAGTATAAATGAGAAATATTACATGCACTTCCAGATGAGATCACAGTATTATCAGTATTACTTAAATATTATTATTTTTTTGCTGTAAGGGACTTCTCATAAAACAAGAGTAATGTTATAATATACAAACATAGCATTTAGAATGAAAGTATAAAATTTTTTAAAAGGAAAAGCAATCAGAATGAGCCTTGATGAAGGCAACATGTTTAAAGTGCTGAAGGAGTGAGAGGAAGTATAGAAGCAAGTGTTCACATTGGGAAGGAGGGGAAAGTTTGATATTTTACCAATAGAGTGGACAAAGGAACAAAGGATTTCCAGGAAATGGGAGTGGTCATGTTAATGTTTGAGGCTTAGGGATGCTCAAAATCCCAAAATACAAACAAGCTGGGTTCTGCCAAATGAACTCAACTCAAATAAAGCAAAGTGTATTAAAGATTCACCATAATGCATAGACTCTTAAAAAGTCAAAGTATTTGTGAATTTCTATTGGCAAGCAGGTGAGAACAATCTGACAAAGACTGAGTGTGAGTTTGATTGAATCTCACCTGCTTCATGGAGGCAAGATGGATCTTATTTATATACAGAAAGACTGTCAGAGGGATCTAGGGGTGGTCAAGAGGAGGGTTTAGGGGAGGGGCTTGAAGAGGAGTCAAAGGAGGATCTTGACCAGGACTGAGATCAGACTCCAGGAATGGGATTAAGAATGTGAAATATCTGCGAGCTACCTAAAGATGACAGACAATGGAGGGCTAGGCTAGTTTAAGGGTTAACAGGTTTGGGTATAGATATTTTGATAGGATCAAGGGTGGGATGTAGCTGGACAGTGGTGAGTAAGGCAAGGTTAAGAGTAACAGAGTTTTGGGCCTAGTGTTAATGAAAGGCTTATGGCCTCAGGCAAATGCATCATCAAGTCAGAAGATTCAAGGAGAGTTCAAGGAGGCTCCCAGAACTGTACCCTATCAGTCATTACTGTCAAATGCTCCAAACGGTAGGGGGAAAAGAGGAGGAAAATTTAATTTAAAACTGGGTTTTATAACTAAGAGATAAAATGGAAACTTACACATTTCCATTTGAGTATTATGGAAACACAATCAGGATAACTCGAGATCTAGCAGTTTCTACATTAAGGGATGGAAGAGCTTGGGATATGATATTCTGGAGGTCAAAGGGGCTAGGATAAAAACCAAGAATCATCTATCCAGCAAAACTGAGTATAATATTCAGGGGTTAAAATATGGATTTTCAATGAAATAAAGGACTTTCAAGCATTCTTTATAAAAAGATCAGAGCTAAAAATGTGACTTTCAAATACAAGAAGCATGAAAAGGCAAATAGGAAAAATAAATCATAAGTTCCATGTATAAGTACGTATATGTGTGTGTGTGTGTGTATGTGTACAAGAATGTATATGTGTGTGCACATGTATGTGTATGTTTGTGTGTATGTACGTATATGTATACATGGAGGGCTCAGGATGAGGTGAATATGAATGGGTGATATCTAAAAAATAAAATTAAGAGGTGAGAGAGGAACATCTTGGTATGTGGAGAAAGGGAGAGATAGAATAGGGTAAATTATCTCATATAAAGAGGCAAGAGAAAGCTTACAATGGAGACAAAGAGCAGGAAGGTAAAAGGGAATGAATCAACCTTACTCTCATTGAATTTAGGTTAAGGAGGGAATATCACACACTATTAATTGGGCATCTACCCCTACAGGAATATGGTGGGAAGGGGATAAAAGGAGGGATGATAGATGAGAGGGCAGATTGGGGGAAAGGGCAGTTAGAAGCAAACAATTTTGAAAAGGGCAAGGTCAAAGTAGAAAACAGAATAAGTGGGGGGTGACATAGGATGGAGGGAAATAGAGTATTTCACAGTATAACTGCTATGGAAATGTTTTGTATAACTATTTGTGTACGATGTATGTTGAGTTGCTTCTTTTCCCAGGGTAGTATTTCTCTGTTAATACCTTGTGTCCTTGAGGAGGAAAGAAGGGAAAGAATCTGGAATTCAAATTTTGTAAACAAATGTTAAAAAAAAAGTGTTTTTTTTCACATGCAACTGCAAAATAAGGTGCGCAGGCAATGAGGTATAGAAATCCATCTTGCTCTACAACTAAATTGGGGGAGGAGCAGGGATAATGGAGATTGAAACAAAGAACACATTGGGGAAGGGCTATTCAGTGGACTTGCTATGTTGGGGTGGAGGTAGGGGAGAGATGGGGACAAAATTTGTCACTCAAAATCTTGTGGAAATGAATATTGAAAACTAGAAATAAATAAATAGATGTTTCCTTGTAAATTTTATATTGCTTATTAAGCAACATTTGAAATTAATAGATGTTTTTGTTGAAAGTTCCTAGGAATATCTTAAACATGCCTAAATACATGTAATTCCTTTTTCTTTATACATGAGGTTTTCCACTATTCCCTCACCTAGAGCTTTCTTCCATTCCAAGGGAACCTCAATGTGCTTTATATGTATTTCATGCATGTGTGCATTAGCTATGCCTATGAATATAGGTATTGCCAATCCCTGTTAAAATATAAGTCCTTATCACAATGCCTGTCACAGAGCAATGACTTAATGAATGCTAGATTGATTAATTGATGGCAATATTCCCATCCCAACTTTAAGAAGTTTGGAAGGTTTTGAAAATTACTGCTCTTCTACTTTTCTGGACAAAATATGCCAATATTCTGAAATCATTATTATGATCATGTCTCAGTGGGACAAAGTGATGAACCAGAATTTGTTGGCTAATTTAATGTATTTGTGAAATGGACATCTGCATATGATCTTTCTTTCACTGATAATGGAACAGTGGCTGAGAGAGAGAAAGTGATTTGTCCAAGATCATAAATCAGTAAGTGACAGATTAAAAACTTGAATCCAAAATTCTGGTTCCCATTTCAGTACTCTTTAAATTTTGCTAGACTTCTATATCAACAATGCAATATTCACAATGCCTACAGTAACTATAGATATGCTGATATTGTTGTTAATCACAAAATATAACAGGCTCTCTACATGGGAGACAAAGCTAAAACATTTATTAAAATACCAGAAAACTGAGTCCCAAAAGCAGAAAGTCAAAGCCATCACTGTAGTTATCAAGTTGGCACATGTAGTTAATGCAGTAAACACCCACATTCTCAAGCCTTCAAAACAGAACAGGCTACCTCAGGCAAAGGTCCTCCTCTCCTCACAGCAACTGGTAAGCATCCATATAGCTCACTCCCAGCAGCTCCAGCCCCCTGTACTTCCTGTCCTAGGCATTCCTCAGCCGGAGTCCTTAGCAGAAATTCTGGCTGGTTCAAAAAAAATGAGTTCACGCTGCTGCCACACTTCCAGTCATCAAGCTGACTCCAACTCAGCTCTGGCTTCCTCCTGCCCAACCCCTTCCTGCAATGTCAGCAAGTTCAAGGGGTATAGAAGATCTTCAATTCCCATAACCATTACAACTTCTTACTGATGGAATACAGGCTCCAGAAAGCTGTTTGAACTCTCCTCGAACCTTCCCACTTGATCTGGAGTTCACCTGAGGTATCTACCCAACCCAGTCAACTGGCCTTACACCTGGCCCCACCCTAGACTCGTCACACTTGATCCCATCTAGACCTCTAGGTCCCTGGAGTCCTCACCCTTCTCTGTTGCCTCACAGGCACCTCAATCTAGTAACTATTCCCATCAAGATCCTCCCCAGATCACTCCTCTAGTCACCCCAGACTACTAGACAAATTCTAGATCCCTCCTACAGTGTTTCTCTACATAAGATCCATTTTGTTTCCATGAAGGGGCTCAGATTAAATCTGTCCCATTTACATTGGCATTACAAATATCCAGATTCCTTAAGAGTCTCACCAATACAGAGGAATCTATAATGAACCTTGTTTTTGTCTGACTGAATGAAGGTTTGGATCAAATTCATTTGTGCAGAACCCTTGCGTCACAATTTTGGGGTCCCAGCACCCCAATCCTCAACACTACCAGTTCAAGTTATTTGTGCTGGGGCTATCTGCTTTTATCTACCACTAATATGCCCAAACACTATGTTTCAGATGGTATAAATCCATCCCTTCCCAACTTCCTGCCCCTGGCACATTGGAATTCACACTGGTTCTGCTATATGGTATGCTTTGGATTGTTCTATAGAGATTTCTGAATTATGGAGACTGGAACATCACCACAGCCTGAGATTTAATAGAAAACTTTGTTCAATATCCTTAACCTTTTTCTTATTGTCATTTCCATCTGTCAAAGAAATAGTCATTCCATGCACAAATAAGGATCCATATCCCATTCTTTCACTTTTACCCTCTAGGAAATTTCCTCCAATCACTTTAGAAGACTTTCAAAAGTACTAGGTGATGAAATATAGTCCCATTTGTAGCCAATTTGAATAAATATCACCTGTATTTAAAGGAGCAGGGCCTTTTTTTTTTTTACCTAATTTTAAGGAGTAGGGGTATTTCTGGTCCTAGGAGAAAGAGGGAAAAATCTATACATACACTTCTATATCTATATGAAGAAGGAAAGATAGTTTTTCTCTATTAATACCTTGTGTAGGCACTCAGAATTCTTTCTCAACAACCAAGAAACATCCTTTTTGTGACCACACATTATAGACATGGAAGTCAATAAATTGGTGAATGTTCACATAATTAGAGAGTCACACACCATGTCATTGGGTATTTTCAGAAGCAGACTCATCAACCACATATGCTGCTAAGACTGGACCCTTATTGGTCAGTCCTCAGTTACATTATCATTCAACTTAGTAGCCCAATCAAATTCCAACAAAATAATAACAATAACAAAAACAAAGCTTCCATTAGAAAGGCATCGAGTCTTATCCTTACTTCTCTCGATAGCTTAAGATTCCAATCATTCGACTAAGATGTGATTGAAATGTTAGAGAGCTTTCTTTTATGGTGGTGATTTTTAGTGTATATAGCCTTTAATATTTGAGGTAACCCAGTGTTATAGTTAAGGGCATGAGTTTTTATTCCTATTTCACAGATGAAATGGAAATGTTATGGAAGCTGCTAGAGTTCAGAAAAGTAGTAAATGTTAGAACTGGGACTAGAACTCAGTCTGGCCTTAAATCCATTTCCCTATGGCACTCCTCATTCCCATTAGAATGGACATTTTTTTTTCATAATGCTAAGTGTTGAGGTTAAGGAACTATAAAAATGTAGATGTATAGGGTTAGGGGTGTACAAGATCCAAAGTACCAACACTCTAGGTCCTACCAAATGAATTCGACTCAAGCCTTCTCTCAGCCAAAGTAAAGGAAATTTATTAAAGGTTTGCTATAATGGGTAGACTCTTAAGGAGCCTCAGTATCTGTGACACTTGCATTGAACAAGTGGGCCAGAATCATCTGACAGAGAGTGAGCCTGTGCTGGAAAATTCTCTGCCATTGTCATGGAGGCAAGATGGATCTTACATACAGAAAGGTTGTGGGAAGAATCTAGGGGTGCTCTAGAGGAGGAGTTGGGGGGGGTGGGCATCAGCAGGAGTCAAATGAGGTCAAACTCCAGTAATGAGAGATTAAGGGTGGGAAGTAGCTGGAGATTACCTGGTGGTGAGACAATGGGGGGCTAGGCTAATTTAAGGTTGTATAGATAGTTTGAGAGGATCAGGGGTGGGAAGTAGCTGGACAAAGTAGAGCTGGACAAAGGAGAGTAACAGAGATTTGGGTCAAGCCACAATGAAAGGCTTATGGCCTCAGAAAAATGCCTCATCAAATGGGAAGATTCAGAGTTCAAGAGGGGTTCCCAGAGCCTGTGCCTCATCACTATGAATGATGGGATCTAGAACTCAAATTGAATAGAAGTTTAGAGGCTGAATTGATAGATGGTCAAAGGATATGAAGAGGCAATTTTCAGAGTTAGAAATTAAAGATATCTATAAGCATATGAAAAAATGCTCTAAATCACTACTGATTAGGAAATGCAAATCAAAACAACTTTGAGGTACCACATCTCACCAGTTAGATTGGCTAAGATGACAAAACAGGAAAATAACAAATGCTGGAGAGGATGTGGAAAAATTGTAACACTAATGCATTGTTGGTGGAGCTGTGAACTGATACAACCATTCTGGAGAGCAATCTGGAACTATGCCCAAAGGGCTATAAATAACTGCATACTCTTTGACCCAGTAATACCACTTCTGGGGTTGTATCCCAAAGAGACCATAGAAGTAGGAGGAAGACACATATGTACAAAAATATTTATTGCAGCTCTCTTTGTGGTGGCAAAAACCTGGAAATTAAGGAGATGCCCATCAGTTGGGGAATGGCTGAACAAGTTGTGGTCTATGAATGTAATGGAATACTTTTCATATTTGATTTTCTTCCTTTTTTTCCCATTATTCACTCCATTGATTACAACCCTTCTATACAATGATACCATTGTACAATGTGAAAGTATTTGCAGATCCTACACTTGATTGCATGCTGCCATTGTGGCGGGGAGCGGGGGGGGAGAGAGGGGAGAAAAATCGAAACTCAAGGGACTGTGGAACTGAATCTTGTAAACTAAAAGTAAATAAACAAGTCAATGGGGAAAAAAAAGAAGTTTAGAGGCTGTCTTGTCCAAACTCTTCATTTTACATATTGGGAAACAGACTGAGCGATTATGTAACTTGGTTAATATCATCAAATTACTAAGTAGCAGTAATGAAATCAGAACATAGGCCTTCTGACTGCAAATTCAGCTTATGTTCTACTCTGCTTCATTGTGACTTCAGAATGTTAATGTCAATATTCTCATTAAAATCACACAGCCATTGATTTTGAAGGTACTTTGTTGGCCATCTAGCTCTACCATTATGCTACAAAGAGTCTGTCAGGTTTCCATTTTGTAAGAGGGGATATTATGATATCTTGTTTTGTTCCCAGAAAAGTTATTAGAAGATAATTCATAACTGTGGGGAAGCTTGCTTATCTTATTTTACTAAGACAACGGCCTTCTAGGAACTATGATAAAGGCCAGAGGGAACTAGAAAGGTTGGTGTGAGGCAAACAGTTTAGGAGTCACACCTGGTCACAAATATCCTCACTACCAGGCCTATGTAATCTGCATATAATCTTCATACGCACAGAATATGCAGGGAAATAGAGTTAGGAATCTGAGGAATTTGACTAATCATAAATCTACCAGGAAGGATAGAATTATAGACCCTCACTCCTGCTTCTGCACCAGTGTGGATGTGTTCCTAATGAGCACCACACCCATTTCCTTGCCAGAAGTGTAATAAATACCTTCTTCTGTACACTATTTCTGAGTTCTTTCAGCGAGAAGGGGTTTGACATTTTAAGGGGTATATCATGTGGACCTTCCTAAGGGCCTCTAGTAAAGTGGTGGGTAGCAGAAGTTCATCCCAGGGCTAACTTCCTGAATCTACCTAGGAAGTCCTGTGATCACCAAAAGTGTGTTTCTCACAATTTGAAAATCCCCCATGGTATCCCATGCCATCAACTTATTCTAAAATAAGTGTAAGTCTTGACTTGGGATTTTTTAAAATTAATCTTTTATTTAATTATTTTTTAGTTTTCAACATTCATTTCCACAAGATTTTGAGTTACAAATGTTCTCCCCATCCCTCTTCTACCCCCCACTCCAAGATAGCACGCTTACTGAATACCCTTCCCCGAATCTGCTGTCTACTGGGATTTTTTACTCTTGTCAGCACCTTCTGTTTCCATTGATTTTATATCCAGGACAGAGAGCATTGGTTCATTAATATCATTGAGGTCATGAAGCAGTTTGCTCTCAGAAAGTCCCTGCACTGCTGACCTAGACTTGTGTAAAGCAAAAGATATGATCTTATTTATTGAGTAGTGTAGCAGCAATAATGAGAATATCATGGACATACTTGGTGATATTCTTAATTGAAAATGTTCTGATAGCTTAGATGAGCCCTGCTCTTTTTCTACAAGTGCTTAGTTTAAGTAGAAAGGTTGTTGGCCATTACTGGGAGACTTAGCTTTGAATACTAATTGCAGAGCAAGGCAAATGAATGCAGATGACCCTATGGAAACTTGTGCCATGGTGTAAAGCACTTGGAATTTGAACTTCTGTGGCTCTTTCTTGAAAAGTGACTTAATAACTTTAGGACTCAGTTTCCTCATCTCTAGAGAATCTTACTTAGATCACAAAATAAGCAATGTCAGATACTGGATAGAGATCCAGGCTCAAAGCCATCAATTCCTGGGGTCAAGTTTTGTTTATGATGTATAATTGTTGAGGTTTAAGGGTACTGGGACCCAGAAAACTGTGACAGGTGGGTGCTGCCTGAATGAATTTAACCCAAACCTTCTTTCAGACAAAGAAAAAGTTTATTTTAAAAAATCTGTCACATTGGCCAGACTCTTAAGAAATCTGGACATTGGCTATACTCATAAGGAATCTGAGCACTTTAGTGGAAACAAGATGGATCTTATATACAGAAGGATCTATGGGAGGGATCTAGGAGTGACCCAGTAGTCTGAGGTGACTGGAGAAGGGGTCTAGGGAGGATCTTGATGGGAATGGAACAGAGAAGAGCAAGGAATGCCAGGGATTTGTACCATGTGGCCTATGGAGACTTGAATCTAGATGGGATCAGAGAGTGGGGGGCCAGCATGGGGCCAGGTGCAGACACTGAAAGGTCAGTGGAGAAGATTACTGGGATACCTCAGGCTAATGCCAGATCAAGTGGGAAGATTGAAGGAGAGTTCAAGGGGGTTTCCAGAGCAGGTACCCTGTCATAATGACTATGTGACTGAGCAAGTCACTATCCTCTCAATAACCAGATAACTTTTAAAAACTATCTTTTCTTTTTTTTTTTTGGAGGGGGGAAGGTAAGGCAATTGGGGTTAAGTGACTTGCCCAAGGTCACATGACTAGTTTTAAGACTATCCTTTCAAACTTGCATTTGTAAAGAAAGTTTCCTTATGTAGAAGTTCCCTAGACTAAGGGTTTTGGAAATCTGTTCCTTATCATTACTTTCCAATCATCCTTCCTATTACCAGCAAAGCTTGGAGATATTGCCGGTGCAGTTCCAGACTGCCACAATAAACCAAATATCACAAAAAAGTGAGTCACAGAATTGTTTGGTTTTCCAGTTGCATATAGAAGTGATGTTTACATGAAACTATAGTCTATTAAGTACACAATGATAATTTGCCTTAAAAAAATGTATATACTTGAGATCGCTACTTGGCACAGTGGATAAAGGATTGACCTTGAAGTCAGGAGGACCAGAGTTCAAATCCAGCCTCTGAACAGACACTTGACACTTACTAGCTGTGTGACCCTAGGCAAGTCACAACCTCAATTGCCTCACCAAGAAAAACAAAACAAAACAAAAAGTATATACTTTAATAAAAAAAATACTCCATTATTAAAAATGTGAACCATAATCTGAGCCTTCAGCAAGTTATAGTCATTTTGGCTGGTGAAAGATCTTGCCTCATTGCTATTGTTTTTTTAATGGGTTGACTTTCTTTTCACAAATTTTCTTTTTTTTTTTTAATTTTATTATAGCTTGCATCATTCATTTCCACAAGATTTTGAGTTACATATTTTCTCCCTGTCTTTCCCCCACCCACCATCCCAAAACAGCCATCCCAGTGTGTCCCCCCTCCCCCAGTCTATTCTCTGCTATGTCACTTTTTGGTAGGGCAGAATGGATCTCCCAACTGCAGTGCCTGTGTATCTCAAGTTCCTGTTGGATGTAGTCAATAATAATAATAATAATAATTGCATATATATATGTGTATATATATATAGATATATATATATCTATATATATACATATATATATATAGATATAGATATAGATATAGATATATATACACACACTCATAACATTGGATTATGGAACTCCAGATTCCAGATTCTTTCTCCTCCTCCCTCACCACCCATCCCCACTGGAAGGACAAGCAATCAAATACAGGCTGAACATGTGAAATTACGCAGAACCTCTCCATACTGAGCATACTGTGAGAGTCTGATTAAATGTCCCTTCTTCCTATCCTGCCTCCCCCCATCCACTCTCCACCCCCTCCCTCTCCCTCTACAGAAATGTGTATATTCATCATCCCTCCCCCCCACTCTGCCCTCCCCTCCATCACCCCACCTTTCATCCCCCATCCCCCTACTCTTCTGTGTGGTAAGATGCCCAGTTTAGAGTTTATGTCATTCCTTCCCTAAGCCAAATTCCGTGAGAGCAAGGTTGACTCTTTCCCTTTTGCCTTCCTCTTTTCACCCTCTACTGTAACAATTC